>KI547007.1:42640-293527 GCA_000497225.1 Amanita jacksonii TRTC168611
GTTGGATTCCTTGTCGTTGGAATGGATCAATCGGGCCCTCATCTGTATGAATTCTCTCCATCTGGGAATTCATACGAGTACTTTGCCATGTCAATCGGTGCCAGAAGCCAGAGCGCAAAAACATATCTCGAGAGGCATTACGAAAGCTTTGTAGACTGTACGTCTCCCAAAAGGAAAAATGATAGTTCTGTATAGCTGACTTTTCACAGGTACACTTGAAGAATTGATTACGCACGGCCTACATGCCCTTCGCGAGACACTGCAACAGGATAAAGAACTTAACGTAAACAACACTTCCGTTGGGATCCTGGGCCCCACCAGTGTCCATGAAAAGTCCGCGCCCAAGGGCGGAGCATTCCGCATTCTGGAAGGCGACGAAATCGAGCCCTACCTCAAGACTATGGTGCCAAAAGAGGACGGCCCTGCGCCTGGACCAGCACAGCAACCCGCAGAGGCAGGCGACGACGTTGAGATGGCCGGATAATCAGTTAGTGGCATTAATGTCAGTATATCCAATGAGTGGTGTCTTGCTGTAAAACTACTTTCTACTCTTTCCACGCCTACATATTGCTTTTGAGCATGTTAGCTTTCCGCCATAGCTGGGCAGCGCTACTAGGTCTACGCAGTGTGATGAGGATATGGATCATAGCGCTGAGGAGGGCGACACTCCCAGCTTGATGCAGCGCAGCCAGCGGGACGGGTACAAGGTATAGCAATGTGGAAATACCAAGCAAGGCCTGGGCATTCGCCATGGCGAACGCCACTGCTGTAGTGATTCTTGCAGCGGGAGGGAGTGCTGCACGTGTGGCAGGTCGTAGAGTCTTTGCGAAAAGGAGTGCGGTGCTGGTATAGGTTGTCATGGCCTGGTGAACGTTTAGGTGGACTACGCAACCCATACTAGACAATGGCTTACAAGCAACCTGTGATCGAACTGGGTCGTAGTGGGATTTTCAAAGATATTCCGCCACCATAAATCAGAGTTGTCAGCATTTTTTGCATATGCAGCGGAAAAGAGTTCGCCTGATGGAGGAGCAAGACGACCGCCCATTAAAGGAAATTCGTTGTACAGTAAGCCTGCGTCCAACCCTGCAACAAACGCACCTACAAATCAAAATCATTATGCGATTTAACATAGAAGAAAGATGCGGGGTATCATACCGGAAAGGGCAGTTAAGAACACGAGACCAGTTAGAGCCCAAGCTTGCCGCCGGAACGTTTTGACAATAGGATTGTTCAACGTCGCCTGTAAATCAATAGACCCTCTGAGCCCGCTCCACGCTGCGCCTTTGCTATATTTCCAATCTTTGATGACAGCCAGGCCAGTCCAAAACATGCCTGCGTAAAGAACTAAAGCGGTGCCCAAGTGCGCCGCGAGACGATATTGGGATACGCGTGGTACAGCACCAGGCGTATCCATGAGGCTATCTTCGAGCCCAGATTTGACCATGTACCACCCTAATGCGCCTTGTGCACCTATAAGAACAGCCATGCCAGCCAGCCGACGTGCAAGAGGGGAAGGTATCTGCTTGCGAATAGCAAAGTAGGCTAGAGATCCGACGAACGTGACCCCGATGACACGACCAAGGATACGATGCCCCCATTCCATGTAAAATATTCGCTTGAAGTCATCTAATGTTATGGAGTGATTCAGTCTGACACGCTGTTAGAGGGAAATTGGGACAGCTTATTGAAGGACGTACAGTTTGAACTCTGGAGTAGCCTTGTACTTGTCAAATTCTTGTGTCCATCCCTCTTTCGAAAGTGGAGGCAAAATACCGGTTACGGGCCGCCACTCGGTGATACTCAAGCCAGATTCTGTCAAGCGCGTTACACCCCCAACAACAATAACGGCGAAGACAAGTGTAGATGAGAACATAAGCCAACGGCCTACGGATGAAGGAGGCAAAATCGGCAGAGGTGGGGTTGAAGCATAATGGCGTGGCCGAAAACCTAAGGTGTTGAACCGGGAAAACCTGCTGACGCTGAAGGCTGTCGAATGTGTCGGCCTGAAGGGTGTTCCGAATGTATGACAAGTTCGAACTGTCGTTCGCAGCCCGTTCCTCAGCACGCCGAATATCATGAGGGAAGACGAGCCTTTTCCTCTTTAGGTAATACGCCTGCCATGCTGCCCACCTTTGCCCGTTCTTTCAGGTCGCTCATTCCCCGCCGGGGCGCTCCCATCCTCCCGCCGCTAGCCCGTTATTCTTCCTCAACATCTTCCACACAGGCGGAGCAGACAGATGGAGAGAAATTTATCCATGGAAAGCTAACCGAGAGATTTTTACCATCCCAATTAAAGGTCCAAGATGTGTCCGGTTTGTAGTATGTAGCTCGCATTGGAAGACACAACTTACAAGAATTAACAGGAGGTTGTGGAACATTCTACGCAATCTCAATTACCAGTGGGGCGTTTAAGGGATTGTCAACTATAAAGCAACACAAGCTGGTGACCGAAACGCTCAAAACGGAAATAGAAGGGATTCACGGCCTTCAGGTGTGTTGTATTCCTGCCTCGTACCCCATGTTAATGGACGCTCTCCAGATTAAAACGATACCCGAATAATTCATGTATGTCTTTGCCTATCGCTCTTCATTCTACCCCGCGTAGGATAGGACTGTATGGGATATTTTATGGAGTCTCAATAGACTGATTGCTTCTCGATTGTAGACATCTCTATCCGGGTCATCTATCACCTAAACATTAACATTTTTCATGAGAAAAGTCGAGGGGATTGAGTTGGCGAGCCTACATCCTCCCAGGAGAACTGTTTCTTGAGCAAAGTGAAGAACCGTTTATCTGCCTAAAATATCCCCGTAAAGGTCAAGGAAAAGTCGCAAAGGATCTACCCTACTTTTCTCCTTTTCTTGTAACAGAACAGGATTTCAGTTAATGGGTCTGCCAGGTCTGCCAGGGTCTGCACGAGCAAGGGAAAGGCAGGTTCGAAGTAGACGCAGTCCGCAGCAAGTATGATATCTGGTCGAGGGATACCAGACGCAAGTTTAACACCCCTAGAGGGCGGGCAACGTTGAACACTGAAGAGTTTCAAAGCAAAATTATACAGACCAATTCAGTTCAGCAACGGCGACGGATGATTCCAAACGGTTGATGGCCACATTCTTTCTCATGATGTTGAGCAAGGGACTCGAGCTCGTCACTAAGACAAGTGAAAACGGAGGGTGATGCATAGCTCAACTCACGCTTGGTCAGTTATCCAGGCCTTCGCCCCGAGCTTCCCTGCTGCGAGGCCTACGAGACCCGTCCCGCTTCCAAGTTCAATCACAGTCTTATTTATGAGAAAACCTGATCCCTTTTTCACGAGGTAGTTTGATAATATCTCTCAGATGTTGTCCATCAGTGAAATGACTAGATTAACGGAAGCATATACCTGTCCTGCTGGCCAGGCAACGCCTCCGCAACCAGGAGATGCATCCATGTATAATGATATGGACATTGGCTCTTGATTGTATTCATGTTGAAATTCTAGTGAAAGTAACTCATCCTTTATCGAATGTGACTGCCTTGGGAGAACAGAGAGATAATCTCTTCGTGGTGATTCGTCGTTGCTGCTATCATTATCCATATCTGCATGCATAAGGTGTCGCAGAGGATCTTGAGCATCGAGCAACTCCTCTCGTGCAAGTTCTGGTATGGCCCAATTAGATGATTGAGAGATCATGATTTTTGAGGGGTTGACGCGAGCTTGCTGTCCATGTAACAACTATGGCTCTTAATCTTAGCGCAACACTGGCCTTTTCGGTCCTGTTCGCACTCGTAACACTTTCACTTTCACTCGTCATTTTTGCCTATGAGCGTACATTGGTCCCCCTGTATGGCACTGGTCCGACAAACTACCTCCTGAGTACCCTGTTGCTCGGCGTTGTACTGCTCTCTGCGCTATATCCCTCCCATATACCAAGGCGCCGAAGTCTGTTATTTACTGCCATGACTTTGTCCATCTCACCAAAAGCAACCTACTGGATCGGCGTATTGACTTCGCGCCTTCACCAACCTACCTTCGGCCCAGCCGTCACACATCTCGTCGTACTGGGTCCATTGGTATTTACACAAGCCGCCTTGTTACTGCATGGGGTGTGTGTATCTCCATCGCCTCATGGAATCGCGCGCTACATATGTCTATTAACTAGGGAAATAAATATCATTCGGAATGGCTTCGATCCCGGGCCTGGGGTTTGAGTACGGTTCTTCTTTACTGGTGGTTGGCGGCGCAGCTATCTCGCAAGTTGTGGCCTCTCATTGTGCCTCTGAGAGGCGTCTCCGACAATCAGATCGTATGTTTGTGCCACCTATGACATTAGCCCCAGCTTTGACATCCAGGGCTAGAGCTTGAGCCTAGCTTTCCTTTCATATTCTGCTTGGATCATATCATATTTGGATGCAACGCCTTTCCACAGGCTAGCAAAACAAAAGCCGAACACCCGTCGAACAAATTTCCTTTCCCTCGTGGCCTTTGCTGTGCTATGGATCCTTGCTTATCCTGTATTTAAATCTCCCATCCTTCCGCATCCTTTGCCAGCACCCTATACTCGTCCGGATTACTCCCTTCGTATCCTTTCTGCCGTTCAATCTGTCACTGGCCTAATCACGGTGGCAGAGGCGTTGCCTCCCGATGC
The DNA here is from genome assembly GCA_000497225.1 of Amanita jacksonii TRTC168611. Taxonomy (NCBI): domain Eukaryota; kingdom Fungi; phylum Basidiomycota; class Agaricomycetes; order Agaricales; family Amanitaceae; genus Amanita; species Amanita jacksonii. The sequence continues at coordinate 47,273 of KI547007.1, forward strand.
ACACACAGGAGACGTCAGCATTCATTCTATGCGATATTTGCGCGCTTCTCACTCTATTCTGGGAGGGGTGTGGATGAACGATAACGTCAGAGTCCTTGACAACGAGCGGCCCCTGATGGATTCATACGGCACCTATTTGGGAGACTCAATCTATGCGGCATTTGTTCTACAGGAGGCCGTGCGTCTTGTGAACAGTTCTGTTGCAGGTAACCAAGGAAAGTTGAAAGAAGGGTTAATCATGTTTGTCCGTTTCCAACCTTGTCAATGTTACAAATGTAGCTGATGAACAGTTTGAAGTGGGCTAGGGGCGGGAATATCCGCTACAGCATTCAACAGACACCAGGTCTTGACGACAATCGTGGAAATCGATCCTGCTGTGTATGAAGCAGCTCGTCGGTACTTTGGTCTACCAGACCCTGGTGCAGGTCGACTTTTTCTTGAAGATGCAAGGGCTTGGGTGTCCCGGCAGAGATTATCAATCGAGTCCTCAGGTGTAGGGACGCGTTTCGATTTCGTTATTCACGATTGTTTCTCCGGTGGTGGTGTTCCTGAGCATATTTACACGATAGAATTTTGGAATGACCTCAAGTTATTGATGGAACCTGAGGGAATATTAGCCGTTGTAAGCACCTTCTATCCCATCAGCGAGGTGATGTTGCACTCACTGTGAGTAGAATTATGCAGGGACCGCCAAATCGGAATCTTCGCAATGGATCCTTCGTACCTTGGTGCAAGCCTTCGAACACTGTCGTGCGTTCCACGATCTCCCCGATGAATTACCTCCGGAGAAGTACGCAGCTACCTTTTCTAACATGGTACGTCTCTTTCCCGCATGATGGTGGCTCCGTGAAGACGTGATCAAATGCGAAGGTTATCTTTTGCACACGGTCCATGACGCCTCTGGCATTCCGCGAGGCAGAGAAATCAGACTACCTTGGTTCTCCGCTGCGCCGGCGGATTTTGACCTCTCTCATGGAGCGTGAGATCAACATCAGTAATATATTGGAGTTCCGAGGTCATGACCAGTACGTTCTGAGGGACAAGCATAATCCACTTGGTCAGATACAGGAAGCCCAAGCGCACCATCACTGGACCAGTTAGTGGCGTTGCTATTCTTATTCTGGTACTGACTTGCGTTATTAGTAATGCGAAAAGTTTTGCCTGATCCACACTGGGAAACTTTCTGACAGGTGCATGGAGGATATGATATCTGTACATAATAGATAGCACGGAAGCGAAACTAGTCGCTATCTGTATTCAGGGTGACTTCGTTAAGTATAGTGCTGTTCGTAAACATAACCAACCCCCTCCCGCTTTTTTTTCTCCCTCTTCACGACCCATCCTCAACGCTCAGGCGCTCAGGGGCATTGACGACACTATAACGACCGATCATGGCTACCAACAACTTGCATGAGGTTACATTCATCTGGTACGTTCCCTGCGCCACCACCACAGGCTTCTTCATCCCCGAACCTAAGCTGACGAGTTGCTGTATCCAGGCCACAAAGTGACGCACAGATAGTGATCTTGACTGGATCTTTCGATAATGTCCGTACTTCTTCCGACATTTCTTCTCATCCTCACCATCCTCACAGTGGTCCAACTCTTTTCGCCTTACCAAAGGACCCAACGGATTTTCCGGTTCAATAAAAGTCCCATGGAGTAATACGATCGCGTACAAGTATATTGTAGATGGTAGATGGTCACTGGACGAGTCGAAGCCCAAGAGGGTTGAACCGGAGGGATACGTTAATAACGTATATGTGGCTCCTCCCACACCTGCTTCTCAGGGGCCCATACCTGAAACCAACCGGGCACCACACCTAAACAGGACCAATGGCATCAAGTCTGAGCAAAAGGTGACGTCGACGGAAACAAACCTACAATCAAACATGCTAATAAATGTCATAGGTCCCCAACGAGCCTGAATCCAAGACAAACGGTCACGTCGAGATGCACGAGCTACAACAAAGTGTGTCTCCCGATGACCCAAGAAGTGGACAAGGTCTCGTGTCTGTCCCGGGTGACAGGCACCAGGTTGAAGATGGTGGGCAAGATCTTGCCACCGATCCTAAGGGGCCGACGCAGACTGTGGAGGATAAAAAGGAGGAGAGTCGGTCAGGTCTTACTACCGGCCAGCACTCAGCGGACCCTGCCAAGCCTGAACAGCCGGCTGAAGTGGAACGAGACTTGTCTCAGATGACGGCAACCAACGCTGACAAGGCCAACGGCTCTCCTGCCTCCTCTTCAGAACCAAAACGTTCTCTGCTCACATCATTCGTTCCTGTCAACTCCCCGCCTGAAGCCATAACAATGAACGGTAGCCTGCAAGCTCAGTCGAACAGCGGCGACGGGTTCTCGACACACAAGCCACTCGGGCTTGTCCCGAGACGTTCGCAGTCCCTCACTAATGCCACCTATGTTTCAGAAGGTGGAGTAACTTCTAAGCAGTCTGACCTCCCAGCGGGTGGAACGCAGCCGGAAGAGGGACAGGTTGCCGAAGAGATACCAGTATCGAAAGAAGAAATACCTTCCACCACTCAAACAGGGGTTTCTGGGGAACCTTCTGTTGAAACACTCCAACCACCGACGGGAAATAAGGAGAATGTAGATGATATCCCCTCAGTAGAGCAACAGGTCGAGCCAGCACCTGCCACAGCAATTGCCGAGTCCTCCACCCTAGAGCCTCAAGCGCCAGCGGATGTTGCGCAACCTACTGTTCCCGCGCTCGTTCAATCCGCAGCGGAGAAACTCTCTGAACATCCCTCCGAACTCGCTCCCGATGCTTCGAAGGTCCCAGTGCCGTCATCTCCTCCTACATCACCAGGGACAACGCTTGCGGACCAAAGTCCGTCTACTTCCACTACCCCTACCAAACCTAGGTTTCCCAGGTTATCACGCGAGTCATCAACACCTGATCGTTCACAGAACGGCAGCGCGCGCAAGAGGAAATCTACATTAATTGAAAAGATTAAACATATATTCTCCCACGAGAAGGACAAGGAGAAAAGGAAAGAGAAGGGCAAGTAGTCATCTATGGAAATCCTATTCATTTTCATTACTACATCTAAGATGCCATTGACATTTCTTTCTACATCACTATATGCTTTCCCTTTTTGAGTGCCATCCCTACAAATTATGCAACTGGTTGGGTTTTTGTATGTAGTGCCTCAAGTAATTCCCAATGTCGTTATTCGTATCCTCCGTATTGCTCCTGTTAGTTGGTGACGTCGAGAACAATCCCTGTTCATAAGTCAAGTATGATTCAGCAACGAAGGCAATAGCACACCAACCTGCGGCAACCGTTTCACCTCCTCGCCGCAAAAGAATCCTTCCCATGTCTTTATTCACAGAGAAAGGTTCGATCGGTATAGCGCGAACGCCAGTCACTGCCCCTGATATGGTTGGGGTCCTAAGGCTTATTTCGACCTCAGCTGAAACACCCTTGGAGAGGATACTGCAGGATGTCACTACTACGAGCAACGTTATTTGCCTGGTGACTTACCGAGGGTTAGACTTTACCACTGTGCCGGTAGCCCGATCCAATGTAGCTATTAATTTGGTTACTGTGGCAGGGAGGTCACGAGAGTGGTGGAATAGCTCAACCTATGGCAAGTGATCAACTGGGAGGGCTTAACGCCTAGTAATTTCAATGTACGCACAAAGACGCCGGTCATTATAGGTACCTGGATGTCAAAGACAATGATCCTTGCAGTGAAGCTAGTAGCGAGGGGAATCAAGTCAGTGGGAGAACATAAAACGTTTCCAATGTTTAGATGTATGGGATCGACGGCGGTCAAATACAGGGTCACGTTCGATCCCGCTGCAGCCCAGGGGACATTCGTTTGTTCTGTATCAATTGCTAACAGATTCAATTGGGATGGCTGCAACAAATTGTAAGAAAGTATTGCATACATTTAACAACAGTGGTTTCATCTCCAGGAAGTATTCTTAGCTTCTCCCCGACTTGAAGAACGCCGCTACATATTTTACCAGATATTGCCATACTGGATCCCTGGCTCTTGAAGGAATTAGAAATTGGTACCCTGAGCGGCCCCGTAAAATCTCGAGCAGGCGGTGCGAGTTTGTCTGCGAAACAGATTAAGTAGCTGGGGGATTATTCCAGAGACTACATACCAAGGAAGTCTACCAGGGCTGGTCCACGATACCAACCGCGCAAGGCTTTTGCATCATCGCTGTTTCTCGAGGCTAGGTTGACCCCTTGCATGGCACCGACTGGTACAAATGAGGTCCTTGACGCACTGAATCCGGACTGGATAAGGAACGGGCGCAAAGTGCGACATATCTCATCATAGCGTGCATGGTCCCATTGAACCTTGGCAACGACGTTAGATATGGAACATGATACAACGACGTGCTCACTTGGTCAAGCTTATTGATAGCCACGATCAGTTGGGTTAACCCGAGGCTCCGCACCAGTAATAGATGTTCGCGCGTTTGACCACCACGCTGGAATCCAGCCTCGAACTCGCCAATGGTCGCGTCGATGACAAGTAGGGCACAATCGGCCTGTGAAGCACCCGAAATCATATTCGGAATAAAGTCCTTATGACCGGGCGCGTCCAGAACCGTGATGTCCCTGTTCTTTGTAGACAAAGATTGTGAGCCGATATCCATTGTAATTCCCCTGGGTTCCGCATATTGAACACCCAACATACTGAATGCACGTTTTCTCACCTTTCTCGCTCTTCTTCCGTCCCGTCAAAGTTCCATGCCCAGCTGAAGCTGCTTTTGCCTATTTTACTACTCGCTCTCTCGTTGGATACCCGCGTTTTCTCGTCTAGTTCACCAAGCTCATACAGCAGGCGGCCCATTAATGTAGATTTACCAGCGTCCACATGGCCTGCACAGGTGTTTGGCTGACGGCTCGGACATTCTTATGAGACCCACCAATAACAATAAGGCTAATCGCTTTCCTACCCTCACTCTCCTTTTCCGCCATGCGCTTCACTTCTTCTATTAGTTTCTCTTTAGCATAATTTACCATCGGTAACGGCTCTTCAGTTACGGGAGCAAGCTCGTCTTCTTTCGGCTCGATGTTCAAAGCAGAAAGATCGAGCTGACGCTGATCGACAGAACTTTTTCTCGCGGGAGTGGAGGAGCCGGACGAGACTTTTGTTGACTTCCTTGAGGATTTGACTGGGGAATTTACTGCTGATCCCACTCGAGATATGGGTGGAGACGTTACAGTTGGCCTTTCAGATTTCCTCTGAGCCTTTTCTTGTTCTTTTGCGGCTGTAAAACATAATATATTAAAACACGGCGAGATAAATAAAACACATAAACGGATGAAGAGATAACGGAGAATCAGGACTTTGCTGGAATAGTAGGAGTGCGAGAGGAAGCAGAAGCTCGGCTCCTGGTCTGCCCAAGGGATGTCCCGCGCCGCGCGCTGAAGACGATATCATCCGGACTTGGACCGTCGAAAGCGGAAGTAGTAGGTTGGACAATGAAAGTTGGCAAAGGGGCCTGCGATTGTCGATTTCTTCGAGATCGGCGAACGGTACTTGCATCCGATGTGCCACTCCCCCCATCCCGGTGCTTTGAATCCCTCGCCTTCCCACCTCCTTTTTGACCGTCACTAATGAGGAGCGAAGCAAACTGAGAAGGCAACGCGGGGCTGTGAGTCGCCTGGGGATCAAACATGGCTGGGACAACGACAGGAATTTCCTCTGTCTCTACCGGCAAGGATTCATTGTTCCGCTGCTCATAGCCTTTTCTAATCTTCATGGCGAGTTTTGTAGAACGCTTTGGAGGTGACGACGAATCAACAGACATGTCTGTCAGTGGGACGAGGTTCAACCTGGGTAGAACGGAGGAATGATTAGGGTCTGTAAGACTGAACAAAGATTGATAATGTGTGGTGATGGCTGTGGTAACTGTTGGCCCATTTGCTATGGGTGTGAGGTATTCTGTCTTGGACTTTGGTAGCTTCGGTGCCTTGCTTAGGTCGACCTTTGTTTGAGCCAACTTGGCCAATTTGGACAATTTCTGTGGTCCCTCGTTAGGGAGGCCGGCAGAAACTTTTGTCTTTCCGGGTTTGGGAATACCTGGCTTTGCTGCTGGAGAATGAGGAGGCGACGCTGACTGTCGGTGGGGTGGGAGAGCGGACGTTGCGGGCAGCGACGGGTGAGACGACGGACTGGACGGTGGCAGTTGTGAGAGTGACCGGGTTGGCTGTGGTTGAGATGGTATCTGTTTACGCTGGGATGGAGCCACATCGGGTGACGGCGAATGAGGAAATCGGTGGGGATTGGGAATCTGACTTGAGTCCTTGTCTCGTGCCTCCTGTGCCAGCGCAACCTGTATAGCGCGACGCACGTGCGAAGACGCGGAGGATGCAACAGGGATTGATTCTTCATCCTCTGGGAGGGACCGAGCAATGGTACTGGGCGGGGCGAGAGATTGTGCAGTTGGGCGAAGAACCGAATAAGTTTTCACAGAGCCGGCCATGGAAGTGCCGGTAGACTTTAAGCTCTCGCTCTGGGAAGCAACAGAGCCCACAGCTGAAGCTGCTCTGGAGGAAGCTAGCAAAGACAGCTTAGACTTTTTCGGCTTCGTCTCTAAAGCAGCTTGTAATTGTGGCAGTAGGCTGGTTTTAGAGTTGAGGTCAGGGATCTCTGGCATCCTGTCTAGGGACGGGATTGTCTCGCTAGACTTGTGTAGTCTTACAGGTGCCAGAATCGACGATGTGTCTGAGCCATCCGGGGAAGGAGGCTTGTGCTGCGACAGTCTGTTTAAGGTTGGAGCAGGGTGTTCATCGATATATTGGATGGTATCTCCCTGACTTGACGTGTCAGGATGACCTATGACGGGACGTGAGTTGCGCATGGAGAAGAATGGCAAAGAGGAAACTACCAAGAACTCTCCCGTAAGATGTGATCGTACTGTCACGATTAACGCTCTTGGCGCTCAACTGAAATGTGCGTTCTTCCGTTATCGTGCTGAGTTGGTGCCTCATCATCAACGGCTGCGCAAATTCTGTCTCCTCCTCCTGCTGTACTTCCTCCTCTTGCCTTTGTTGTTCTAGAATGCGTTGTTCTTCCAACAACTGCTGCTGCTGTTGCGCCAGGTAAATTAGGGGAACGCGTGGCCGATCCGCTCCAAAAAGCACCGGTTGTTGAAGCCAGGGTTGCGGATATTGGTTGTATGCAGCATTTGTCTCGTCAGCCTTTGGCAGAGCGGGCAGGGTTTTGTCGTCAGGAAAGTCCTCTGCGTGGCGTATAAGCACGATGGACAGCACTTTGAAAGGGAAGACGCTTGAACGAGAGAAGGCTCTACCTCTCGCTCGCGGATCCGTGGATCATGGGGGATACTGGGCAAACGCGGGACATCGTGTGTACGGCGATTGAGGGGATGGAGAACGGCGAGAAATCATATGGGAGGCTCTAAGCTCACCTTTGCGCGCTTGAGCTGCCTGCCTTCTCTCTTGTTCATCTGAAAATCGTGAGCAATCTCATGCCAACCTCATGTTGGAAAACAGACCGATCGCCCATTGGATGGCTCTTCCGATATCAAAATAATACTCCCATAAAGCATCCCTAAGCGTAGAATCGGACAAGCCAGACATGCGTTCATCTCCTATAATGTTGCGTACTTCTTCCAAGCCATGTTCCATCTGTTCTACACTCAAGGCGTTAGAGCGACCTGATTAAGCAGGAAAGCAGCTACCTTGTTCTTGCGGCGTCATGTCATGTCCCCCGCCATCTGAAATAGCACCATCTTCAAGCTCATCTGAACAAGAAATTGAACAAGTTATTGAAGACGACTGGAAGCAAGGGTACCCTGTATATTCATATTTCTGATATGGCGATGTCGCGACATGATGGTAAGATGAGAGGAAACAAGTGCAAATAAATAAATCACTGTTGGAATTTTTGTTCCCGAGCGGAACAGAACATCATATGCTCAGCTCAATTCGTGCCGCCGCTGCTCGCGCCTGTTCAATTCGCGTACGCCGCATCTTTGGTCGCGTGTCAGGCCCTTATTAATAATTCAAACAGACTTTCTCAACCAGCAGCACGCGTTCTGCAGATGTTTCTAAGCTGACACTGATTGGAACCTTGACAAAGGACCCAGAGACACGGCAAACCAAGAACGACAGAGAATATGTTACGTATGTCGGTGCTTCAACGTAACTTAGTTCCTTCTCTTCTACTTCTATACCAGGTACACGGTTGCAACTCAAAACTACCCCCCTCCTCCCCCAGACGTTAATGGAGGTATGTATGTGTTTGTCAGTGCTGGTCTCAGACATAGGACTAATGTCAACCAGAACGCCGGCCTTCCACATCTACTTTCCACAGATTATTGTGCTTCAGCGAACAAACGAATAGGTTCCTCCAGACACTTCGGAAAGGAACACGAGTATATGTTGAAGCCAACTTCGAGCTGCGGGAACCCGAACCAGGTGCAGATCCGACCACACCACATGGGCAACGTCAAATATTTCTGAGACATGGTGAAACTCTTATTTCTTCCTTGTGTACATGTATCTCAACATATTACAGAGCATCTCCGGGTACTCACATTTCCCAGGCGACCAACTGAGCAAACGGAGCATAGTGAAGAGAGCGAGAACTGACAACTCGTGAAAACATCTAGTGGCTGTACCTATCCCCCAACCACTACTCATTTATACAGGTAAACTATTGCATAATGAAGCTAGAGCTGTTCCGGTTGTCCCCCATCCTGGTATCGTTGCGTAAATTCGCTTTCGTAGTGAAATTCCTGTACAACGTTATCAATGTTGATTACAGTTGACTGCCAGGTGACTTACACTTGGTGCACTTCGTCCCGCGCCTGCAGGGATACTGGGAAGCGGTATACTGGGTTCCATGATGCCATCTTTGCGCATTTTCATGACGTAATCCTTGATTGTTTGAGAAACCAGCTGTTGAAGCCTTGAGTGAAAGAGAGCCCTATATTTGAATATCGCACATACGTAGTGATCGTCATACGACGAACCAGAATAGCAAGCTGCAATGGCAATCGGACAGCACGGCGCATTCTGGTCCAAGTTAGCTAGGACATGCAACTGCAGCTCAGGGTGTTGACTCTAACCTCTAGCCAGATAGGAAAGGCTACTCAGATCGGTCAAACGAAAGAGTCAACGAAGCTTAAACCAACGTACCTCCGCCGTTCACGCGGTATTCCCCTTGCAATCCCATTTGTTTCGCTGTTTTGCCCATCGCACTCATCCCTTTCTCAACATAGTAACTCGAATGTCCTGTCCGCCTGACCACGCTGATCATGCCATCCAGACACGACCAGCTATCCAAGCTAACATCGCCTACTCCGCTCGGGTGCCCCAAGTCCCCTACCGTACACGAAAATAGCGCATGTCCAGCGATTGTTTGTATTGATATGATCATCCCTTTGCCCTTGGCATGTCTCTGCGACGCCCGGAACCGCTTTCGAATCGAAAGTCCCTAATACATAGTCGATTTTAACATTCGCTTGTTGCTAACGTCATTGCTTCCTTTGACGTACAAGAGTGACCGCATCGGAGGCGGTGAAAGATGGGAATCGGTTGCTTCCCTCCTCCGTTAGAGCTTGAGTAGCCAGCTCCGCATCAGTAGGCGCCATGTCGTGTATTTCGCTGAACATGGGGCGGTGTCGGAGAATATTGTTGGCCAGGGTTGAAAAGTGAAGTATTAGTTGGAGCGCTTAAGCTGCACAACAATACTAAAGGTCTCCCCCCAACTTTCTCCGAGACTCACAGGGAGCCTTCGACGTTACGTAGAGTGTCATCACTGTGCGAAGCGAACGCGCGAATAATTTTGTGCCACCGCGATCATATGTATTTGCTTCCGAACCCGACTTTATGACAAACTTGCCTCACTCACTATGGAGTTCTTCAACGACGTCGGCACGGACCCCTTGAAACCCTCCCTGTTCGAGCTTATCGCTCAAGAACAACTCAGGGACCTGCTTCAGCCAGCTTTGAAATACGTGCTTGCAGTAAGTTTCCACTGGTGTGAAATCTTGCAATTAGCCAGCTTAAATAGATTTTGACTAGGTTTTTGCTCAACGATACCCACGCTATCTGCTACGCATTGTCAATAGACATGAAGAGTTCTACGCTCTTATTATGCTCATGGTTGAACGATATTATCTCCGGAAACATAGTGAGTTGTCGTATTCCTCGCCTTACGAACGACTGAACAATCTGTTCCGAAAAAGATGCATCTTTCGCAGAGAATTTTTATGGACTCACGAGGAGACGGAAAGCTTTCATTCCAACGGACAAAACTAATGCTGCTATTGGTGGTATAGTTGCGGCAGGGAAGCTAAGAGATCAAGAAATATGGCGTTCGTTGTTGTTTCTGGTACGCTTCCAGTGTCAACCTTGCTATATGCGTAGTTGATATATTTTGTGCAGATTGCTGTCCCTTACATCCGCGCAAAAGCACAAGATTACTACGAGGAACTGGGTGGTGGAATAAGTCCCGATGTCATGGAAGAAAGCATGGGTACAAGGCAGCTTAATGCACTTTCTGACCCAGTACGTTGTCTACACCTGACAATACTAGAAAGTCTCCTATATCTCTCTATGGGCAGAGCCTTAGAGGTCGATTCCGACGCGCGTTCAAGATGGTATACCCTTCGCTTAATTTGCTATTCGAAAGCTGGCTACTAGTATGGAACGTAGCCTATTTGTTTGAAAAGACGCCCTTCCATCGACCATGGCTATCGTGGATAGGTGTTGAACTACGTCGACTCGGCATGGAAGATATTGTAAGTGAGACCCAGCGACACTGAATTGTGCTGATTTGGGACCCTTAGCGTACCACAATGGAGGCCGCGCGAAAGAGTGCACCTCCTCCGATACGACGCGGGCTTTTGGAGCAAATCCGACACCTAGCATCCGCGTCACCCAAACTCATGCTTGATTCTCTACGACTCCTGTTACCTACAGCAATCTTTTTTGTGAAATTCCTGGAATGGTGGTATTCTCCAAACTCGCCAGCTCGGTCGCTATATGCATCCCCCCTGGGGCCAGCCATCCCACCGCCTCGTAAGCTGCCGCCTCACCCGCAAGGAATTCAATTCGATCCAAAGGCTTACGGAAAATGCCCCGTATGTGATAATGGGATCAGCAATGCGACGGCATTGCCGTCTGGATACGTCTTTTGTTATCGGTGTGCGTACGAAGCGGTGAGGAAGCAGGGAAGGTGTCCAGTGACATTATTACCAGCCAAAGTATGGCACCTAAGGAAAGTGTTGGTGTAGATAAACAGTAACTAGGTAAAACATCCGCCACACGTGCGCAACATCATTGGTGCCAAGTAACCTTTTGGCAGTGGTTTTAGTATAATGCTTTGTGGCAATCACTGATCAAACCTCTTTCGCGTCTGCCTCGATCCGCCATATGAAGGTATCCGTCATATCGCGCCTATTTGTACAAGTCCTCACTATCCTTGTCTGCTCTTCAAGTTCGGAAAGCACATCCAGGCCCAGCAAATCCCCGGCTGGTCTGCGTACTACCTTGATTACAAGTTTCTCAAAAAGATCATCTCCTCGCTTTCCGCGAATCGTCCAGCATCCGAGGCTGCCGCCCTTGCTTCTGGCATCCGCCCCTCAGATATACTAAATCAGCCATCCGTCAATTCACCACCCCTTCCTGATCCGCGGGGTCTTCCGAATGACAGTCCAGGGCGGCCCCCCATCTTCACTGCTTCTGGATATGACGACGAAAGAAGCCCCGGCTTTCGCGCCCATAAGGCTGCATTCTTCTTCAAACTCGAACGCGAGTTAGAGAAGGTAAAACGTCTCAAAGGCATACCTGCTCCCCCCCCTCGATCCTATTTTTGTTTTTCTACTAGATCAATGCATTTTATTTGCAAAAAGAGGCCGAGCTTAAGCTACGGCTTGAAACTCTTTTGTCCAAAAGAAGAGCTGCTGCAATGAGGGGCTTGCCTGATCCTGATGAAGGCTCCTCTGCCCAGCACGTGGAGTGGACCGCCGTCGAGGAAGGCTTCCGTCTGCTAGACCGGGACCTGGTAAAGCTGCAGGTATACGCTATTATATTGCTATCATTCTCAACTCATACTGGCATTTCGTTCGGCAGCAATTCATTGAAATTAACGCCATTGGATTCAGAAAAATCCTGAAGAAATTCGATAAGCACTCGATATCAACTACAAAAGAGCTCTACTTATCTCGCCAAGTCGACGTCCAGCCTGTCTTTAACAGACAGGTTCGTTGCACTAATTTTTCTACCCAATTTACGCTTACGCGATGGCCTATCATAGCTTATATCTGAACTAGCAGATACCGTCGCCAGCTGCCTTTTGGACCTTACTAACCTCTCCTCTGGTTTGAAGTTTGAAAATTCTGCCACCAATGATGTCTTCATCCAGGAGCTGCTTCAAGAACGCTTGGCTCCTGCTGGCCCTCTTCGCGACTTTGAAAGCAACCTCCACAACGCAGTTGCGTGTGCTGATCTTGAAGCAGTAGCCGAATGCGTCCGTTTTTCAGAAGTTCTGACTCAACAGAGTGGAAGCAACGCAGATGTGACCCGCATCTTATGGAATGTGATCATAGAAGCGCCCGATGGTATGGCAGACTTGATACTTGCCTCCCTTTCGCATCCCTTTGATTTTCATTTCGTTGACGACATTAATGGGCGAACATGCTTGCACGCAGCTGCGATTGCAGGCGTCCTCGCCCTAGTGAACCTTTGCCTTGACAAAGGGGTCCAGGTTGACAAGGCTGATGTCTATGGTCGTACAGCTCTACACTATGCGTCGATGCATGGTCACGCTTTAGTGTGCCGCCGCTTATTGGAGGCCAATGTACCGCCTGACACCCCTGACAGGGACAACTATACGCCGCTCGTATACGCCACAATGAAGGGTTCAATGGAATGCGTCCGCGTTCTACTCGATGAGGGCAAGGTGTCTATCCAACCCAAATCATCGACTGACAGATTACAGCCTCTGTCTATGGCTAGTCAATCTGGCTATGTGGACGTTGTTGTCTTGCTTTTAGAGCGCGGTGCCGAGTGCTTATCGAACACAAATGGAGAGTATCCGATGCACCTCGCTGCTCGAGAAGGACACATCGAAGTTTGCAGGTTACTTCTAGGGAAGGAAGGTTGGGATGCGCCTGATAAGTACTATGAATGGACACCGCTGTTTCACGCTGCCAGGTATGGTAAAGATGGGTGTGTAAGTGTGCTCTTGCAGGCTGGTGCTCGCGTTCTAGCACCTGATGAACATGGGCACACGGCCGCTCATTATGCCGGTTGGTACGGCCACAACGCATGCCTCGAACTCTTACTGCGAGATTCGAACGTCCCCCCACTCGTTACAAATCATCAGGCATTTGAAAAATCACCAGATTCAGATGGAAGCCATCATCCTTCGTCCGAGTTGGACCAGATACCTTCCATTACCCTCCCCCCTCCCATAATGCCGCATAGAGTGTATGGTCACAATTATCTGGACAGGACACATTTGATACGCGTAACTATTGGCTCTCAATCTCGGAAAGATGGCTCCGGATACTCTGGCGTACGTTTACATCATCGCTCTCTTAGTCCGGTCCTCAGAGACGAATACCTTGCCTCGGCACCCCTTCGTTTGGTAATGACAACGGGTATTGAAGCGCATCCAACGCCGTACACCGTCTCTCTGCCCCAAAAGAATGGCAAGGAAACCTTTGTATTTCAAGTGGCATCCTTGGATAGCATATCACTCGAGTTTTCCCTCTGCCCTGCCTTCGGGACGAAGACCATAGGACGAGCAGTAGCTCTTCCATCAGTGTTTACCGACATACACAACACAGCTTTACTTGTACTTCCTTTATTAGACAAGCGGCTCCACGTCGTGGGCGAGGTACGAGACCTCAACGATTTGAGCGCTGTTCTCTGATCCGTCATGATTACGTAGGTGTGTTTCGAGGTTTGTATCGTTAGGGTATTCAAGGGAGTAACCCTCGAGGTTGGAGGAGATATCGCAACATACTGGAAATCAATGTCAAGTGCTGCTGCATCTCCGCCGAAAGTCTCCTTGTCCAGACTGCTGCATTTATCAACTCATATGAGTTCCACACATTCATCGCCTTCAAACTACGGTACGGGCGGCCGAGCCATACCTACATTGACGGTATCGTCCCTGCAGGGTCAATACATCAGAGTTATTGTTCAAGTCACAAAGGATCTACAACCAGTTGTATTCCCTGAATGGATGCTACCATGTGCCGATTTTGACTTGAGCGTCTGCGATGTGACCCTTGTGCAATTTGAATCGTTGTCGTATCGTTTAGGACGAGGTGTTGAGCTCCTGGCAGAGTTGCAAGACGACTTAGCCACGCGGTTGCCCAAGGCAATGGTGTCTCTGGCCCAACTCTTCAATGTCAGTCATGAAACTCAGATCGGCATTCTAAAATCTGATAGCTTTTAGATTCTGCCACAAGAGTTTGGTCTGAGCATTGACATAGCTTACCCATCCAGACATGTTTCAGAGGCACTCCCAATGAGAAATCAGCCGGATCTAAATACTTACGTGGACTCAGTCCTGAAGACAATATATCGAGCATCGGCATTGCCAGATGCGCCACTCACTCGAAGACGCATTGCGTTTACGTCGTTTTCGCCTGACATATGCGCATTTCTAAACTGGAAACAGCCCAATTGTAAGCGACACTCACACTTGTGTTGAAGGTTCTCTTACAAAACCAGATCCTGTTTTCTTTTCCCCGTCATGCGGGAAACCTGTTGGTTTCGGAGGCCTGTCAGTCAGGGATGATGGGGATGACAGGTCAGCCAGCCTTTGCGCTGCCGTTGAGTTTGCCAAGTCAAACAACTTGCTGGGGTTGTTCGTTGACGCCACACTCCTGGTACGTCATTACCCGATTGATCGGAAAATCGCATTTGTTTACTCAAGACGGCAAGGTCAAAGTTCCGTCACTGATCCACAGCATCCGGAATACCGGCTTGCTCGTTGGGGTCCATGGGAACGTGGAGGATTACGCCGATCTCATAACCGGTTCTCACATCACGGGAAATCCTGTCGACGCGCATGTAAATGGCAATATGGTCACCTTTGTGGAAAATGCAATGAGAGATTTGATTTAAACCAAAATACTATAGTTGCAATTATCTAACAGTACAACATATCCTTGCGTTGTCGGTTCCATATAATGTAAGTAACGTAATCTACGATATTGATGCACGGTATAATTTGGCGTAGGCAGAATTATTTTGCATTAATTCTTGGTGAGTTCCGAATTCGGTTATGGTCTGCCGAATTTATGAGCGGTGTTAAGAAATTAGGATGATGTGGCTTACCCCGTTTTCCATCATGGCAATTTTGTCTGCGCGGCGTGCGGTGGGAAGACGGTGAGTGATATAAATTATTGTTTTAATCCGCTGCCCAGTCAGTGACCGGGATATTTTTTCGATGTTATCAAATATTGAATTTTTAGCATGTGCATCGAGGGAAGATGTCTACCAAGTCGTTTTGATGAGGTGACTTTCCCTGCAAAAAGACTATGCTTACTGGTTCGTCGAATATCATGAGGTCGACGTCAGGTTCGCTAGCCCGCATAAAGGCTCGAGCAATAGCGACTCGCTGCCACTAGATGATAGACTTAAAGTTGTCCACGCGGGGCAAGTCTGTATTTCTCACCTCTCCTCCTGACAAATCGTGGAGATGGGATGTCGAAAAGTTGTTGCCAGGATATGGTACTGATTCGAATCCAGGGGTTTGTAGTTTGGTCTGCAGTCCGCGGGGGAGCGACTCCATCATGGTGGTAGCTTCAGCCAGTCGCATGGCCTGCTCTAACGTCGGACGGTGATTGATCTTGTCAACGTTTCCTAACCCAACGTTTTTTTGGACAGTAAAGTTGAATTTAGAGAAGCCCTGGAATACAGCTGTGAGGTGACAGTGGTAATCATCTGGGTTATAGCGCCGGATGTCAACACCGTTCACCATTAATGTTCCCTGATCAAATTCAGTTACTCGTAGTAGCACCTTGGCTAATGTGGATTTTCCTATAACCGCATAAGGCAAGTCTGACCCCGTCGTGACGTAGAACACACCTGAGCCATTATGCCCGACAATAGCAAGGCTCTCACCAGGTGCCAGGTCAAAGGCAACATTCCGCAGTGCAGGTTCTGTGCAACCGGGGTAGGTGAACGAAAGGCCTCTAATTGGAGTCAGATCGCGTCTCGGCTAATTCGATTGCGCCCACCTGACGTGGATGCGTGCACCACCTTGGGTACTTTTGTACCTGACTGTTTCATCTTCGTCTGGCTCTAGACGTGGCTTGAGTCTCATGGTAGCACAAAATGCTGACATGAGAAATATGCCCTGAAAGGCCATCTGTACTGTTGCCAGCAAACTCCTTGATGCATAAACGAGAGATTGAACAGAAGTTCGGTAGAGTGTCAAGGACCCCAAAGAAGCAGCAGGTGATCGCAGTAGTATAGCGTAAGGGACCTGATTAAGGATAACTCAGCTCGGGCAGGATGGGAAACCGAAAGACTGTACGTTTTGAAATATGGTTGCCAGATCCGAGAAGTTGACGTTGAAGAAGGAAAAATTACTCGATTGGTGCTGCTCTGACTCAAGAACCACTCTCCTAGCTCTGGACCACGACTTGAGGATCCAATCGCCAAGGCCGAATACGGCAATCTCTGGGCGATGGACTGCACTGTAGGCAAGATTGCGCATTCGTTCCTGACGATCGGCCGCGCGTATTTCCCGTCGGCTATACTGAGAATCATTGAAGTCATGGCCAGTTCCACTCCATGCAAACAAAGTAGGGAGCATGGTAGAAATCACGGAGAAAAGAAGAATGCCAAGGTGGGTGGTGCCAGAAGTCAAGGAATAGATGAGAAATAGGTGTGAAGCAATTTCCGTTAGCAATGAAAAAATGTGGACGAAGTCTAAAGGGGACAAAAGACCAAAACCGCCACCATTAAAGGATCTGGTAAACAATTCGGATTCCTGAAGGAGGTCCCGCACATCTACATCTGAAAGCGTGGGGACGTCTAGCTTGATTCGCTTCTCTAGTTGTTGGTGCTCTACATAAAGTCTTGCGGAATCGGTCACAATAGTTTCATTTTTAGTCCTGTGGTCTACCCGGTAAATGGGGCACCCTTGAAGTACCAAATTTACATCCCACTTACGCAAAGTGTTCAAGCAGACCCTCGAAGAAGCGTCTGCCAAGTTCCGTGAACGAAAGATACAGAAGGCGAGTCCACGTGAAGTCGCCTGATGCAATCAAGGCTTGTAACTGCAAATGAAGTCAGGTTATTACGAAGAAGAAAAAAAAAAAGTACATATATGCGAACCTCATCAACTATTAAAGCCTGAATGGGAATCAGATGTGTCATGTTTGTGGCTAGGATGACAGCGTACCTGAGAATAACCTCGGAAGGCAGGAAACAAACTCCTGACGACATTGACAACTAACATTGCTGTAGTCCTCACGGGGTTGAGAGCCCAGATGGCCCCGATCTGGAATGGTCAAACAGGAATTGACGGTGGCTGGGAACGGATACTTACAAAGTCAACAGCACACTGTTGGCAAATGAAGAGTGCCAGCCTGGCATTTGCGAGACTAAGGTGTCTCCGCGCTCCAGGCATAAGCAGAGAACCATTTTGTCCGGTTGTATGCCTAGAAGACTTCCAAGCATTGAAAATAGTACGGTAATCGTCCTCGGGAAGTTTGTGGATCATAAGACGGTTCTTGACGACTCGGAAATACTCGGGTAGGTCGAGATGGTGAAGGAGGTTGAAGGTTAGATATAGGAGCAGGAAAGGATTTATGGCGGAGCGCATAATTGGGAGGCCCCAAGGAATAAGAGGATGGGGAATATATGAAGGACCGGCAGATGATGACGGCCGTGAAAAAATAAGATTGAGCGGGCTGTACGGGATGAGCGCATTTGGTGAAAACGACCCAGGGGATGACCATGAACCGCCCCCTTCAAATGTCCTTTTTTGGCGTCCTTACCGCTTTCACAATTCAGCACCGCCACACGTCACTCCGGCCCTTCCATGGATTCTTCTCCTGACCTGGGACAGCTATCTCACACTCTGCACAGTCTCTCTCTTCAACAGAACCAACCCAACCCATCCAACCCCGATTCTGCCGATCCTGCCGATCCGCCATCCCACACTCCGATTAAAGAGGGCTACGGCTTTCGTAGGTCTGGTGTATCTACACCTGCACATCCCCCTGAGGTTATTTCTTCGCGCCATAGAGAACTCGATGAGTTGGTGCTTGATCACAATGGCTTAGGTTGGCCAGGTTAGTTAGTAGTCTGTAGGCCAGCTGTTCTTGAACCCATGTTTTTCTTTTTATCCAGCAAAATCGACCATCGACCGACTCAATGCAACGCCGGAAGAGCGGCAAGCGCGGGAACAGAAGATCGCTTCTGCTGTCCGTACGATCCTTGAATGCATAGGCGAAGATCCTTCCCGAGAAGGCCTGTTACGTACGCCAGACCGGTTTGCACAATCTGTAATGTGGATGACGAGAGGGTATGAGAAACGCCTGGAAGGTCGTTGTCGCCGCTTCCATCAGACTCATCGACTGAAATGTCACAACAGATGCTATTAACGATGCCATTTTCGCCGAGGATCACGATGAAATGGTCCTTGTCAGGGATATTGAAATTTCCAGTTTGTGTGAACATCATTTAATTCCTTTCACAGGAAAGGTGTGGCAGTTCCACTCCTTTGTCCCATTTTGCTTAGCACTCTTTAGGTTGCCATAGGATATATACCCAACAAGCTCGTACTAGGGCTGTCTAAGCTAGCACGCGTAGCGGAAGCATTTAGCCGCCGCCTCCAAGTCCAGGAACGCCTCACAAAGCAAATTGCTATTGCCATACAAGAAGCCATAAAACCTCGTGGCGTAGCTGTTGTGATTGAGGCGACGTAGGCTCATCTCACGTTCATGCACTTTACCCTCTTCCTCACTGATATCCCTAGCCATCTATGCATGACAATGCGTGGTGTGCAGAAGCCTGGGTCAACAACAGTAACATCCTGTATGCTGGGGTGCTTCCGGACACAACAAAAAACTCGTGAGGAGTTCCTCACCCTGATGAAGAGCTGATAGATTCCTTTACTGTACACAGTAGCCACTTCTCAGTAACTTAAGTGATATGAATGAATATCATTATTAGAATCTATGTTAATGATACATAATCAGTCCTTGCGGCCGCGTCCCTTGTCGCCCGCAGATGGGTCAATGGGAAGTAATTTTCTTGCTAATGCATGTGAATTTTGACTTGAAGAATAGCGAGACCGGCCGAGCTTCGGCCGTTTCGGGGGTTGCATTGGTTGCTCATTTCCCGTTCCAGCGATATCGATAGCCTCCTTATCGCGATCTTAGATACGTTAGTCAGGGGATACCTGGTATCATACAAGGACATACCAGAAAGGCTGCGTTTTCTATTGTCTCTCTCTTCCTCCTTACGGGGAATGTCAGATCGATATGAACTCGGAGCTTGTGGTGGCGGGATAGGGATGGTTTCCTTGTCAGCAATTCGAGAACGTAAACTACCTCGTGGCCGATATGCGACTGTGTCTGCTGGAGGACCAGGCGTTGTATTATTAAGTGGGGGGGTATTTTGAGGCAATTGGTCTCGAGAGCGGTCTTTTACTGGCAAGGGGTCTGCTGGTTTCCTGTTACCATCACTGGAAGACATGGCTCTTGGGGCGGAGGGTGCGTTAACAGGTAGGTTCTTAGGGGAAGGTCCTTCAGGGATTCGCCTCTCAGTGGGCTAAACTTTGGGTCAGATATATTGTTATGAGTGCTGAGATGCAACATACCTTCTCTGGCAAACTTGGTCTACCATCATTATCTGATCCATCTCGGTCCTTCCGCCGTCTGTCCGACTCACGATTTCTGTCGTGAGTGTCCTTTTCTGCGGGGCGCCGTGACCGGTCTTCACGATGGCCATCCTTACGGGAGCTCCGTTTCGAACTGCGGTCCGGCTGGAAGACTCTCAGCTCTAGCCTTAACGTGGTCTTTGCAGGCACCTACTTCGTCATCAATGGGCCTCCTTCGTTTGCCCAGTCCATCTTCGACATTAACTGGCCCTCTGTGCCTGGAGGGATCAGGTCTTGTTGGTAGGGAACGATCGTCCGGAGGTGCGTTAGCAACACTAGGGGAATTGCGAACCATCTCTTCCCTTTCTTTCCTGTCGCGGTCGCGGTCCTTCTCATCTCTGCGATGGCGGTCCCGATCCCTCTCGCGTTCCCGATCCCTCTCGCGAGCACGATCCCTTTCTCTATCTCTATCTCTATCTCTGTCGTTGTGCCTGTCTCTCCCGCGATCCCTATCCTTTTCCCTATCCCCATCCCTGTCTCTGTCACTTTCCCGGGGCCGTTCCCGAGCTCCTCTATCGCTTCTATTATGAGTTAAGCTGTCCCGGCGGCTTGGGGCCGACCCGTGAATACGGGGGTCAGCACGGTTGTCTTTGTCCTGCCTCTTATCATCTGGCATGTACTCCGCATTGATCCTTTCAGCTCGGCCTCTACTGCCACTACCACGGCTGTCGTTACTGGGGTTCCTTGTTCCAGGGCGTGTGGCAGGAGATGACGAGCGTTGACGAGGAGATGGTGCCGCTGATCCGTTGTGATTGTGCACTTCAGGTCGGTCAGATCGACTAATAGATTGTTTAGCAGTCTCTCGCAATTCCTGAGCAGAAGGTGTTTGACTCGGAGCTATAGGCGGTGGCATCGCTGGAGCGCCTTCCGTGCGTTTCTCTTGAGAAGAGTGAGGGGATTGCAGGGTATTAGTTTGAATCTCCGACTGTTGGTTTTTTCGGTCGAGGGAGCTTATCGTATCATCCGTGCTCGCCGCACCGTCATATTGACTAGGGAATAGCCGATTACCAAAGTCAGATGAAGGTCGTGATAATGGGCTACCAGGTTTCGAGGCAGTGGGCGCCACATCAGGAGTCAGTAGCTGCTGAGACTGAGAAGACACTGATTCCAGGAGCTTAGGGGATGCACTTTTGGCGTCTGGCCTGATCCTTTTGACCACTTCCGGTCTTGGTATACTTGAAGGCAACTTAGGCGTGACACTTGGCCCTGAATAGACGATCCGTACCTTTCTATTGCCAACTTAGTCGAATTGAGATTTGTGGCGGTAGTTGCGGGAACTTTATCAGCAGGAGGATGAACGGGAGGGTTACTGCCAAGTTGAGCACGGGGAGCAGATGGCGTCGCCTGCACTGGCGCACGACGGGCGTCACCATTACCCGGAAGTTGAGTGGGCGGCGCCTGTGTCATGATTCTGGTCCTGTCTCCGTTGCTTGGCGCAATTACAGGTTTGGGTGAGGCCGTACCATTCGGCTGTGTAGCGTGAGTTACTACGGGACGCCAGGAAGTGTAAATGCTTACCTTGGGAACCTTGGGTAGCGTCCATAAGGACTCACGTTTCTTCAAACTTGCAGAATATCTTATATGTAAATGAGTACTTGCATGAATTGCCATTCAAGAGCTGCTTACGCTCGTCCAAGGATTTTCAAATCGCCACGGTCCTCCGTCTCCAGTAATTTATCCATTGCTACGTCGATAGCAGCACCCGTATCAGTGACAGAAACCAAAGGGAAGACAGGAAGAATCTCCTTGAGCACGATGATTGCGTTGTAGACATGCATGAATTCTCCAGTTTGGATACATTCGATAAAGCACTGTGAAACTTGAATGCCACTTCAAGGATTGGCAACGAAGAAATTTACCTTTCCTAATTTTCTGTGCCACTTTCGGAGAATCTGTTGAAATGCTACCCACTTCAAAACGTTATCTCCAGGAACGGGATTGTTGTATGACCACACTCGTTGGAAGCCGGGGTGATGAACTGTCTTGCCACCGACCTTCGTCCGATTATCTTGTAAATACAGTTGTTCGTCGGTATTCCATTTATGCAAGTCCGCCAAGACACCCAATAAAAACCGACCTTTAGGAATATTTAGTAAGGAATCAAAATGTAGCAACGGTATGCTCACCGTAGTTGCGCGCTTCGTACTCGCTGCAAGAAAATAGGACAACTTTGACATGATCGCCCAGCAACTTTTGCGCCGTCAGTATCTCCACACTAATCGGGCAAGTTACTGACCTTATCATAACACATGAGCGTGTGGAAGCCTGGCGTTCCTTGCACATGCATGACCTTGATAAATTGAGCACAGAAATCGGCATCCATGGGTGATAGCAAGCAACGGGGCTGAATGCAGTGCTCAATGATGGAGTTGACAAGTAAGTTAGATTTCGTAGCTGTATGACATGAGCAACGTTCGGATCCAGGATCCGGGAATATTACTCACAATGAGTGAACCAGCGATGTTTTTCGCGTGCCAAACGCTTTATAGTGAATTCTCGCGAAATGGTTTGTTCTTTGAACTCCTGCGCCAAAAGATTCACATAATGATTAAAGCGGTCCCTACGGGTTCGGTGTGATGGAGCCATCATCCGTTTAGCTCGGTCAGCTGAGCGGTCTGCAGCTATGTATTTTGAGTCCTCTTGACGGCTGAGGGTTCTCAGGGCGGCTCCTTCTTCGTCATACTTTGCAGCAGGTGGTGTCAAATCATAGGTTGACAATTGCCAGAAACTGAGGTAAAAACCTGGACTAAAGTAATCTCAGTGTCGATTGCAGATAAATTCATGCGTAACATACCCAATTACATCAAAGGCATTTGCAGGCGCTATTCTTTTGACATCTCCAAACAACGCAGCTAGCTCTGGTATCCATGGACCCTGATAACCCGAGGTCAAAAGGTGGAGAAGCTAGCGAGCAAGACGAAACCAACCTCTGACGAATTGGGGCCAGGTGCCAGTAGAGAGGAATCAACATCCATCGTGGCATCCTCCGTCATTGGTTCTTCCCCAGCCTGCTTTCCGTTTGACTCGGATGGTGCGTCACCATTAGCTGAGGTGCCAATACCAGGGGATGCTACGCGGGATGCAGTGACACCAGGTTCGCGTTTGGTTAACAAAGCAGCCTTCAATCGTTTCTCAGTTTCTTCGCTCGCGGCACGTTCTTGTTCCTTCATCGCCAACGCCGCCCTCTTTTGAGACTTGTTAAATAGAGTGTAAGTTCAGATAAAACGAAACGTACCAAAAGTATTGTTTGTAGTACTGGTCTAATGACTTGCATACAGATTGATGCTGAAATTCCATAGATCTCCGCAAGTTCTCCAATGGCCGGTAGGACTTTCTTTGCATAATCGTCCGGAGAAATTACGGAAGGGGAAGTCAAGAGTTCAAGGTATTGAAGTAATACACCGTGAGTCTAACGTGTCAACCATCAACATCGGTTCCTTTGATAGGAGCGGTACAACGTGCCGTGTCATAAAGGCTTGCTAAAGATTTCAAGTGCGCATCGGGTGCCTTGAAAACGCACGCCTGGCGTTGTTGGGCGACCTGAATTAGGAGAGGAAGCGCAAGACTTGAATCCAAAAGAGCTTTTCCCAATCTCTGAGGTCCCTTCAGTACTGCATCCCCCGGATCAAGCCTTGCCCCCCTTGTTGCGGACGCTACTGCTTCGATACGGAGGACTGGTCCACCGGCCATCGCAGCTACTTGAGACTCGGATAGGCTTGGTAATGGTTCTATGCCAGCCATTTTCCAGATGAGCTCCCTCAGCACGACAATCTCGGTTGTTTGACCATTGTGCAGTTGGTGGACGATGTATTTCAAGAATGGCGTAAGGTCAGCGCTATATCGCCTAAAAAGCATCCCGGTAAAGGAAGCGAGGCCTGACTTGGATCAGGATGAGGTTCGAAAGGCATACACGAGTACCTACTTTGCAACCAATCACTTGTATTGACGCCATCGTCTTTGACGCGTTCCTTCCTCGGATTTGCTAGGGCGTCTAGCACAACGAAGACAAGCACATCGAATCCCATATTTGTCACATAACGCAATGCTTGTATCACAACACTAGCCAGATTATCGTATGCCATAATTTGATTCACAGCATTGGCAAAGAAAATGCATGGGTTGGAATGAGCAAGCTTAGCCACTGGTCCCGATAAAGAATCAATGGTATTGTGAGACAGTCGTCGAAGAATGCCCTTAGATTCTCGATCTGCTTGCACTTCACGGACGCAAAGTTCTGGATGGGACTTGTAAATGTTTGATTTCCATTCGCCGTATAGCCTCCATCGTCCTGTGGTTTCAAACTGGCGGATTATATTCCAGACCTCGACGGTGCAAACAGCGTTGCCTCGAATTAGCGGTAAAGCGGGTAGCAGATACATCCGAAGAATTTTGAACCAAAATTGGCGGACAGGATGAGAGGGATTGGGTTCGGATACTGGCCTCTTAGTTGTTGGGTCAACCGGCATCTAATGTAGCCATAAGATTCATCACTGAATCGTAGAAGGACCAAGACTTGCCGTTGCGCTGAGTTGCAAGCGCCCTAACCGAAGAAATTTGGTAAGGAACAATGGGTCTCTGGAGACATGCAAGCCCACGAAACGTAATAATGGCTCTATTACGTCCACCAGATCATCCACTGTAGAACAAATTGGAACTTGTTCAACCCAATCGGGGAAGAAAAATACAAAGTCATTAATACTTGTGCTTGGTGGTGTTGGGGCCCATAACGTCAGCACGGCTTTTCGGGATGCAGGGGCGGATAGTCCGGAAGGGCCATACCGAGGTCGAGGAAGAGTGAAAGTAGGGTTACGTTCTTTCGTGATGAGCTGCGACTCATATAGGGACGCGACTGAATGCCTCAACAGGCGGAGGAGTAAATCGGCAACCTCAGGATTCGAGTCTACTAGCCACGAGAACTTCGACAGTATTGCAATACCGGGTTTTAATGCGCCAACCGCAAGGAGGGCTGACAACAGGCCAATCTTTTGATTGCGATCCCTAAGATCCGGTATTTTTGGCTCGGGGGGGGCAGGTGTTTTTGCCTTTGGCTGAGAGCCCTGTAGAGAGGACTCTAACGGCGCTGCCAGAGCTAGCTGGCTGATTTTGGCGCCTGCTATCCTGGAGTCAACACTTGCCATGTACTCTTTATGCACCAAATCCATATCCTCGTCCGAGGGGGACATCTACAATTCAGATATAAGAAGAGAACATTTGCCGTCGCAAACTTACTTACATGAGGATATAAGTCTTCCAAAGACACGAACCCTTCCCGGATCAGCAATGCAGCCGTGAAGTATAGAGTTTTTGGCGCCGGTTCATTGTTATCTGAAGACTGCAATGACTAAGAAAAAAAACTACCAGAAGATGATTTGCAATTGACGCACAGCATAATGTGAGAACTTGAATCCCAGTACTTGTGCCAATACCCGGGAGGTGCTACCAGAGGCAGTTGGTCGACAGTCTGATAAAGTCAAGATGTCGTCCAAACTCTTGTTCCTAAAGGAATCGGGAGAAAGAGGTGCATTTTTGCCCTCTTCTAGCCTCGACGAGATGAACGAACCACGCCAGGGTGAAAATGAGAGTAGGGTGAGAAAGAAGGTGTAGTGGGTTGCCAAATGGGTTGAAAGGACATCAAGAATGATGTCCAATGCTCTGTTTGGATCCAAGTCGAAATAACCAATCAAACTGATGACCCTCTCCCAAACTGGCTTTGCACGTTCCTCGATGGATGCCAAAGATTCTACAGGCCTTGCCGTAGATGGCGAGTGAGCTGGACCAAGATTGCTGGTCAGCTCCACAATCAACTTGCTATAGCCCTCAGACTGTTCACGCAAAAGGTTGAATTTATTTTGTTTATAACTGTTAAAGTAAGTAAGCGGAAGACGAGGTGCAACAAAGTTGCAACGCACAATAAGCCCGTCCTCGTCCGAATTTCTTTCTTGTCCAAAGATACTTTATCAGATATTAGCCCAATACCGGCGAGAATGGCAGAGTCAAGGCGCTCGCGACACAACCCAGCGTCGATAATTTTGTAATCCTTAAGGGCATGTTTGTGAGTCGTCCGACCGAAGATTGTTTGAAACATACAAGAAGTCTCTTGACAATGATCTGAACTGTCTCCTTATCAGTTTCTGCATGAGACTTCGCTTTTTGGGTCTTGACCAAGGTTTCGCTGACGTCTCTCGACGTATTTTGTTCGGTGCCCGAGCTTGATATCATCACCTTGGCATCGGCAATAATCTCGTCCAACTCTGCGTCGAGAGACCAAATCATATCAACTAGATGTTCACCGAAGATAGTAGCATGTTGAGTCGGCTGCGGAGGCGACTGGGAAGAAGACGGAAGACTATTGAGAACCGACCGTACGAAGTCAACGAACGCAACAGAGGTCAACAATGGCTTCGAAAAGAAGGTAAGGAGGGTGGAAGATAGAAGCGTATGATAAGCAGTCGTAAGAACATCCACGCAACCGGAATCCGTTGGATTGCAATGTGGAGAAATGAGAATATTACGACTATAGTAAGGTGGTGAGGCCCGATACGTCTGTGAGGGCATGTATACTGACCATTCTGACTCCCCACCTTTATTCCAGGTTACTATGGATCCCTGAATAGTCTTCACGACGTCCATCGAGGACGAATGTCTCGGCAGCAGGGCACGCAGACGTGGTGGAAGTAAGCTCGCTAGTTTACTATTGTAGTGTAGCCTCCCGTTATGGATCGAGGACGATGGACAACAGAAGCAAATAACACGTCGCGGAGTCGGACGTCGGTTTTGCGGTATTTCGCCCCTCGTGCCGTGGTTGCAATGAATGTATAGCGGGTTTGCAAAGCCATGTTGTGAGCGCCGGACATCTATCGGGCCTTTTTTAGCGCCGTATTATGGATATGTCACCCGTTGTGGGTGTGCCTGGCGCCGCAAGACATTACAAGTGGTGGTCAATACCAGGAACCCCTGCACAAGTACCGTAAGTGCCGTGCCATATCTGAGTTAGGTTATTTCATTGGCTGACCAATTCCAGGAATTCTTGTTTGCATATCCACACTAAGTATAGATCAACGCGTTCCCAATTCACTCAACAGGAAAGAGACCAGTTAACCCGCCGATATAAAAGGTACATGAGGACCCTCTCTTCTATCCTCCGCTCGCCCCCCGTGCTCATTCCAAAAAATGGAGCAAAGTTCCTACCCGCCGACAACCCCCCACCTTCAAATCACTTCCCAAGACGATGACGTAGAGAATGATCAGACTATTGTTGGCTCATCCCAGTCTCCGAATGAGAGTTTGCAGACAGAAATCAAACCAGAATATCCACTACCTGAAACCTCATGGTTAAGGTTCTATCGCCCAGATGAAGAAAAAATTAGACTTCTACCAAGCCTGAAAGCAATTGCACTGAGCTCGTGTTCGTGATTCGTTTCCCTGATCTTCTGTTCTTGACAATATCACAGGGCTAAACATATTCCTTGTATTCCTCCCACTCGGTTGGTTGTGTCATTTTGAAGTAATTGCGACAAAGAATCTTGGAAGCTCATCCTGGTCGTTGATGACATTCACGTGTTAGTACAAACACCTCGTTGTGAGCGTCACCATCATTATTCATCAACTCACCAGTTTGCTTTTTGGGTATTATGCCCTTGCAAAAGTTGTTTGAGTATGGAGGGTGTCAGATGGCGCACTACCTAGGCCCTGTGCTAGGCGATCTTCTTGTAATCACATTGCATAAGTGAGTTGCTATCATGGTGCTTCTATTCATTATTTACCGATTTATAGTATCGTCGAAGCTACATTAGCTATTGTTCTGCTCGTAAATAAAGAGTGCGCACCCCTGCCTCATTGAGATTATGTCTAAATTTCAACAGGCTGAAGCTATTGCAATCGACTGTCATTGGTTTGCAACACATTCCACTTTGGTTACTCCGCGTGCTAATCCTGACGTGAAGGTGTGGTAATTTTGCACCTCCTTCTTATTACTGGCGTGTCCTTCATCGTGGATGGAAGTAAAACCGACCTCCGGCCTCTACACCCTCGCTTTGTTTTCATCAATCAGACACTGCTTGGCATTGGGTTAGAACCCGGAACTCACGTTTATTAACAAAGCCATTGATTTTCCAATAGGGTACTCACCATCGTAATTCCTGCTGCTATCTTTGCGGCATTAGATCGCCCTGTTCTTGGTACAATTCAAGTTCCAACTACACCTGTCGTAAGCGATGCCAGCCGACATGTTTTCCTGAACTTGAGCCTTGCACTTGCTATTGTGCTACTTGTACTGTAAGTAGCATGTCCATGAAGACATCCCGCTGCTTCATCCACACTTCAAAGGTATATCTACGCTCGCATCTTTTTGCACCACATTCTGGCTCATCGTCCAGAGTTGGAAAAGGCAGCAATTGAAGTTCCACCGGAAGGTGAACGTGAGGTCAATCAATATGTTTGCATTGTTATGCTTGTTTTCAGCATTGGGTTGCTGGCTGCAACCATGGAGTGGGTTCGTACATTGGCCTTCCAAGTAACTTTCTTCTTGATATTGCCTCAGCTAGTAGAAAGTGTCGAGTCCAACAGATCAAATTTGGGAATCCAATCGGAGTGAGTACGCACCTAATCTTTCATTGCATCCAATTCTTAAATTACGCATCAGGTGGTTCGGACTGATACTCCTCCCTTTTCTGTCTTATGCTGCTGACGGCATCGTCGCCGTGTATACTTTCTCAGGACAGCATATCAGATCCAAGGTCGTCATGTTGCCCCAAGTCGATAGCCTCCTAGCCCATCTCTGCAATAATCCTCCGGCGAAGGCGCTTTCCATCGATCTAAGCATACAATTTTTGATGTTTTGGATACCTATACTTGTTATTCTTGGTCGGTGCATCGGCAGACCGTTCTCCCTATTATTCGGTCTGTCGTGCCATCTGCCCGTTAGCCTATTACTTATCCAAAGAACGCAGATTTCTTCGAAATAGCGACTCTTGTGTGCGCTTGCGTTATCGTCAACTATGTTATCGCGGACTCAAAGACTAACAAGGCAGAGGGGCTGTCGTTGGTAGGACTCTACGTGTCAATAGTAAGCCATTTTATCCTCGTGCCAATCCCATCCTCAAAGTTATCCCGAGGCTGTGGCTGCGTGGTATTATCCCGGGGAACTCTCAATTCAGTTGATGTCAGCGGCGGGCTCAGTGGACGAGGCGCTTCTAGCAGCTGCCATTGCCGCGAATAGCACATCTTGATGGACATTCACGTTACTATTTATGTAAGGTCTTATCATAAACATATTAGATATCGGACCAATTTTATAATAAGCTATGGAGTAGTAGTTGATAACAAAGCTGTAATAATATCCCAATGAATGTCTTGATGAGTTCATTTTGGACCGGGCGCACTACATATTGTATGTGTCATAAGTTTTTTTGCCACCAGCCGTACACAATTGCTTCAGAACTCTCTTCACGAGGAAATTTTCTTTGCAACGTGGAACGTTCCATATGTCGGAAAATCAAGCTGGCCTGCAAACTGGCCGACCGTGCATCGTTGCAGTACTCATCGATGAAGGTTTATATAACGGTACTGTCTTGAATACCGGGTTACCAAGCGGAGAACGGCTGGGCGTTCGCCGTTACCATATATAGAATGACAAGTTCGATTCCTTCGTGTCATTCGTGTCATCCGTACAAGCGGTCTTGTTCTAGAACCGGCTATCGATGACAGAAGTGCCTGCAAACGCTGGCAAGTACATCAACACATCCGTGCCTTCATTCAGACAATTAATATAGACATGTTTCTATTCCCGTGATCCATGCATTGTGTACATCAAACACAGCGTGCCAGTCTTGGCAACAGCTAAACCTGGGTTGGCGTCACATATAAAAGGTATACAGGGTCGCTCATCGCCACTCTCCTGCGCTCATGTTACAGAGGTCTCGCTCTCAGGCCGTTGCCCGCCATCGGACCTCTGCTCATGGGGACGATATTGAAACCGTTCAGTCTGATCCCAGTCAGCCGCATTCCTTAAGCAAGAACTTACAGTCAAGCATCGGGTCGACGAATGCGCTGCCCCAAACATCGTGGTCGAGGTTCAACCGTGCGGGTGAACAAAAGATTGGAATCCTACCAAGCCTGAAAGCAATTGCGCTGTCCTCCTGTCCGTGACTTAATACCCCCCCCGCCTTTCTATTGTTGACAATATTACAGGGCTAAACGTATTCCTCGTATTCCTCCCACTCGGCTGGTTAGCCCATTTTGGAGTAATTGTGCCGAAGAAACCCGGCAGTTCACTCTGGTCGGACCTAACATTTACCTGTCAGTGCACTCATTGTTTTGTGACACTCATGGTCAATATTCACAAGCTTTCCAGTTTGCTTCTTGGGTATTATGCCCTTGCAAAAGTTTTTCGAGTACGGTGGACGTCAAATAGCATGTTATCTAGGCGTGGAGTTGGGCGATCTGCTTGTGATCTCATTGTCAAAGTGAGTCTTTGCCGATGCTGCTATCCGTTATTTACCGATTGACAGTGTCGTCGAAGCTACATTAGCTATCGTTCTACTGGTTAATGGAGAGTATGTAATCCAATTTCATCGATTTCACGCGTCTAACTTGCAACAGGCTGAGACTATTGCAGTCGACTCTCATCGGCACGCAAACTATTTCGATTTACTTTATCCATACGCTGATTTTGACATAAAGGCGTGGTGGTCCTCCATCTCCTCCTTATTCCCGGCGTATCCTTCCTCGTGGGCGGAGCCAGGGTCGCCCACCAAGAATTGCATCCTCGCTTTGTTTTACTCAATCAGACTTTGCTTAGCATTGGGTTAGAGCCTTCAAGACATGTTTATTGATGAAATTGTTGACTTGCACATAGTGTGCTCACCGTCGTAATCCCTGCCGCTGTCTTTGCGGCATTGGACCGCCCTGTCATTGCCGCAGTGCAGATCCCAACTACGCCTGTCGTCAGCGACGCTAGTCGACATATTTTCCTAAACATGAGCCGTATTCTTTCTATCGTGCTACTTGTACTGTAAGTAATCCATTCATGAAGCCATTCCGTTCGTTTATACATACTTTGAAGGTATATCTGCTCTCGCATTTTTCTACATACCCTACCTTCCCAGGGTGAGGAGTCGAAAAAGGATGTTTTTGTAGACGCCGAAGATCCTGAAGTCAACCAATACGTCTGTATTATTATGCTCGCCCTTAGCATCGGATTACTAGCTGCAACTATGGAGTGGGTTCGTATACTATTCACAAAGGTAGTTCTCTGCCTGATATTTCGTCCAGCTGGTAGCAGCCGTCGAGTATAGAAGGTCAAATCCAGAGGTTAAGCTGGAGTGCGTGTTCCCCTCGTCTCTTGTTATGAATTGTCTGTTGAATTCTGTATCAGATGGTTCGGGCTGATAATTCTCCCCTTCCTGTCTTTTGCTGCTGACGGTGTCATTGCTGTGCTGTTGTTCTTATCCCGGCATTTCTTCAAGGGGCGCCCTAGTCCCGAGCCTGAAGCTCAGGCAAATGCCATAGATCTAAGCATACAATTCTTGTTATTCTGGATGCCCTTCCTTGTCATCCTTGGTTGGTGTATTGAAAGGCCATTGTCCCTACTGTTTGGTGTGCTGCAGCATTTTCGTGCTTCTGATACATTACTTACCCACCCGATGCAGACTTTTTTGAAGTGGCGATTCTTGTATGCGCTTGCCTTGCTGTCAACTATGTTGTAGCAGATGCGAAAACTAACTGGGCGGAGGGACTGGCCATGATGGCGTTTTATGTGATGATAGTGAGGTGTCCCCCCCCCCATGTTGGCAATTCTATTCTAAAAGTTTCCCAAGGCTGTTGGCGCCTGGTACTATCCTGGAGAGCCCTCTATTCGGTTCATGTTAGCGGAGGGTTCAGTAGAGGAGGCGCTTCTAGAAGCTATGGCTGCCGCGAATAGCACATCTTGATGTTTCAGATTACACTACAAAAGGTCATTAGCTACGATGTACCACGAGGTCCAGGTCAAGCTCGTAATTTTAGTATAGCAGTTACATGTATATATATATGCATTCAGAAACCACTAGCCGTTACACGCAATTGCTCCAACTTTTTCAGCACTTCCCCTACAGTGCGGTCCAATTCACCAGCAATTGCACTCTGTTTTGAACCGGATAATTTCGCGTACGTCTCGCAAAGGTCGCCATCGACGACTGCCTTGACGGGAGTATAATAGCCTCTCCAACCAAGATGATCTCGGCCTACGAGGCTCAGTTGCTCTGAACGCATATGCTGTTCCAACGTAGAGACAAAATCTACGTCTTCTTTTGAAACGAATGGCACAAGAATTCCGATAGTGCCATGGAGGCCTGTGTATAAGAGGACTTCACGGCCACCAGCGACGAGAGAGACTTTATGGATGGACGTCACCAA
Organism: Amanita jacksonii TRTC168611; assembly: GCA_000497225.1. Lineage (NCBI taxonomy): Eukaryota > Fungi > Basidiomycota > Agaricomycetes > Agaricales > Amanitaceae > Amanita > Amanita jacksonii. The sequence goes on from KI547007.1 coordinate 79,549, forward strand.
GTCCCCAACATGAATGTGTGCGAGCATGTTCGTCTTATGCGGTGCACCCATAAGTATTCCCTTTTCATGCAAGATTCCAGCCCCTGTTGGATCGTCGTCCACTTGGTCGGAGACTTTCATATCCAATCTGTTAACGAAGACATTGCCGAATCGGTCTCCAGCTGCAACGGTTGTATAGTCAACCATCGTCTGAGCAGTCACCCAGCGCGGCTGAGTGTCGTCGGCGAACACGAGTAACCGGTTTTCTGGTGCCTTATAAGCAACATAGAATACCGACTCCTGCATATCGGCAACAAGCATCCTGGATCCCTGCGTGGCAAGAGAGACGATCGCTGTTGCGAAGGACTCGACGGCCGTCAAAATACGAAACGAAATAATGAAAGCGGGTTCACCTTATTTTCAACCTTCCTCAACATTTTTTTCTTTCCCATATCGTATATTCTGAGGGCTTTCCCGACACCAGCTGCAAGGCGCCCTTGAAAACCCATCAATGCCAGTGGAACATCGTCGATCTCGGTCTAAGGGGAAAACCTACTTCAGCGAACGTCTCTCAAGTAGCCCAAGAACTTACGGTGTGCAACAGTTCCAACGACTTTCCTTCATCAGTGAATCTGTAGGTCCGAAGATATCCTGATCTACACGCTCGCGGTGAAACTAAGGTATCGGCGGCGGTACCGACAACGAGATGCAGTTCGCCTCCTCGTGCCGAGAAAGGTGCGATAGCTAGTGAAAAGGCAGCCTCATTGTTGTCCAGCTCTATCACGTTAATAGTCTTGGCCTGTATATATTGTCCATGACTGAAGTTGGGTACAAATGACACGTGCGCACCTCTACGGGATCAATAATCCTTATGCTGGACGCCCACGTGCCAGCCGATCCTCGGGGCCTACCAAACACTTCGGGCGGCAAGTTTAGCATATCCTCGTCAACGACCTTGCCTTTACTGCGCTATGGAGGTCTGATTCAGTGAAGTGGTATACTCTAGGACTAGCAGCTCACAAGTTCCGCTAGCCGCTTCTGAGCGGCCTCAGCATTGACGACGCGATGATCACCTTCTATGAGGTAAAAGTAATGATTTGATGGATGAGTGATAAATTTGCGCGGTGTATATGAGAGAGGGATTGAGTCTTGCTTCAATTTCATGCCAAGCCTTGATACTTGGAAGATCCTTATCCGACGTAAGTGACACGTTAATTATATAACTTGAGCACGAACCGAAGGACGCTCCCTGCGATACCAATTAAACCTTCAGGGCTGAGCTCCGCAGAGAAACTCCAAGCGTAATCGAGGGTCTCATAGATGAGTGGTGTAAAATGCATCATATTCTGGTACGTATAATTCAACCATGCGCGAGATGACAGAGCTAGGATAGCGGGATTTCGCTGGATTTGGACCCTAATTAAGCGGATAGGCCGAGTCCCCAAAAATCTGGAAAATGGTTCAGGAAAGTAGTGCGGCTAGGTGTAGACACAGACCTTGTTCTCGTGTCAGTAAGCTGTCCATTAATGGGGTCCAGCACTGTCCTTAGAAGGACTCCGTTTTGTAAACCGATGTTGACGAACATCGTTGGCTGAGCTTTGTTGATACTTGCATCCAACATATCAGCAATACAAATGGCCGACGGGGGGGCCGTCAACGCTTGTAAGCTAATCGTTTCCAAAGTGCTTTCCGGATCCAAAGAGATAATACGGACAGTCTGATCTTCGCAACCAACAGCCTACGGTGCATGAGTACGGAGCGCAGCAAATTGTGACTGTCTAGCTCACCAAATAAGGTGTCCTCTGCCGACCTTCCGGAACTTCACCGATGCTTAGCGCAAGAACGGTACTACCCATGGCCTTTCTGTCCTGATATTCATTTAGTTGGCCATCAAGATCCAGCTCAAAATAAACAATCTCTGCAGAGCTTAAAGCAACAACGACTTGGCGTTTATTGGTTGTGGCTTGGACAATAGTCTTTCCCTGTGGAACTCGCCATTCATTAACTCTACGATCCGCAAGGACATGACGGATCCCATGAGGATGCACTTGCAGCAGCGCGTCGGAACCAATTTGCTGTACAGCAATAGTAGGGGCTGAAGACAGGAAGCCGGTATCCTGCACTTCTTCTATTGTTTCGCCAATGGAAAGAACGAGGGTCCCATTGACAAACGACAGTATGATATAAGAGTCATAGGGATCTGTAACGCATTGACGTTCAACCCTAATCATCTTAGAGCGATATTCTTACCATCTTCCCTGACCTTCGTAGTCCATACTGCATTGGGGATACCTGGCAGCTCAGAACTGACCGTTTCTTCAACTTCCAGGCCATGGCGTAGTATGCGAAGGCTACTTCGAGAGCCACGACCGCATGCGGCGAAAATCTGCGGCGTATCAGAATTAGGCAGTATGTTCAATACCTTGGCATCGAGCACAGGATCCAACGATTCGAGTTCATCTGCAATCACCAAGTTCTCCAGCGGTCGAGGCTTAAAGAATGCGTAAGGCAATGGCATGTTTGGATCAGACATTCCAAACGAGGGATAATTGACCGAAGAGAATTCAGGTTCATCGTCGTCATCTCCAAGTTTCTGGAATTGGTAGAGATAGCTGTCGTTAAAGATATCAGGCCTGCTCATATGCACTGAACTTGACTACGAACTGGTTTCCGAATTCTGACGCAACAAACAGGAAACCGGATTTGAGGATACAGAGACTGGAAGCGACCGGCACGGTGTCGAAGTATTTAATCCTCAACGATTTTACTTCTTCCTCCTCATGCTCGATAGTGACTTTATACAAGTCACCAACTTCGCTTTGCAACAGGAAGAAGAAAGCGCCCTGGACGAAAACTCAGCGACCAAAAAGCTCAAATGTGTGTTGGCCTACCTTCATTTTATGCATGACAGCCGCTGTGATGATTAAACCTGTTTTTGGATCCTCAAGCGGATGCTTTCGGCGCGGTATGGGTACGCGATGTTGCGGTGCGTCCATGTTCCGGTAAATGATATGGTCTTCGCAACAGATCAGAACACCAGATGGACCATCGTAGCGATCTGATGATGCAAGTTGACCTCCGGGCACTTGCACAAGGAGGTTAGCTCGAGGGTCCGTTGCTTCACTCCACTTGCGGACGACATGGTTAAGACCAAGGTCGAGTTCATAATATGTCAACATCTGTCAATCGGTTTTAATAGATTGCACAAGTACTTGACACGCCGCTTACTTTGGCCGCACTATTGAATGCTTCCCCAGTCGGGTCCTGGTCCGACTCAGAATAATCGACTTCAAGAGCAGCAAATAATGGGTTTTCAAAGCCAACATCAACCCCAACAATGTGGTGGATGATAGCCGAGTTTTTGTGGGCTTCCAAAGGGGAAGAAATGGTCAAGTTAGCCGCAGCATCACGGTTCAGGATATACACCAGTTTTGCCTTTTCTACTGCAGAAATCATGACCGCTCGACCTTTCGGATCAATAGCCAAGTACTGCCCCGGTACAATCCTGCGAGTACCAGATTTTCCAAACGTTTCCTGGTGCAGTTTGACAAAACTGCTTGTTTTTGGGTCATAGTCAAGAATGATGATTCTGCCAGAATCAGACCCTACTATGGCGTAGTCTGAGAAAAGGTTGCGTGAATACAAAGGAACGAGGGAGATACGTACAAGGGGCTCACCCTTGGTCCCACCGGTAAGTCGAAACGCGGCGAGTGAACGTATGGTACCAAAAACATCTGTGGCGACGACAGTAGAGAGTTTGCCTGTCTGGACGTCTGGGCGCAGAAGCCTCAGGCGAGTTCCATGGGATGCAATAATTTCCTGCTGTCTTGCGCCGGAGAAGTTGCCCACTATAGCGTGTGTGATTGCGGAGGGTGTCTGGAGTGTGAGATTGTACAGGTGCATTTTACCAGGAAGGCCGTGGAGCAGCGGGCGTTGTTGCTGAACAAACAACTTTGACGGCAAGTGCGGCAAACAATGGTGGCTAATAGCCGCTGATTATCGTGTGGTGGTATCACCCAATGAAAGCTATTTAAGCCAGTCGCCCTCGCTTGTTGAAATCTATCAGCACTGCTTCCTTTCCACAATCACCCGTGTCATTCCAAAAAAAAAACGGAGCTGGACTCCATGAGTATGCAGACTGACAATCCCTGGTCAAGCCACTCTTTCACTGATAGTGGATACAGACGAGTAAGCATGCGAACAACTTCAGGGCTTCCATGAGCCTAATCTCCCCGTAGGTAGGCTTCTGGAAGCGGTTCACCGGTGAAGGTGCAGAAGCGGTAGGATGGAAGCAAAGCATCATGACACTTGCCACATATTCATGTACTATCATTTCCCGACATATCGTCTTACGCTTCCTCCAACTCAGCTACCAGGGCTCAACGTCTTGTTGATTACGGTACCTGCTGCATGGGTCATCCACTTCGGCTATCACTTATCCCATCGGGCTACCTTTGCTGGTTGGTACATCGCTTGCGGCAAACAGGTGCGATGCTGATGAGCAGCCACAGTTTCTATCATTGCTTTACTACCGTTGATCAAGTTGTTGCATTTTGCTGGAGACCAAATGGCCCTGATCTGTGGTAAGGTCTCAGGAGACCTTGTCATGATTACAGCCAATAAGTAAGAATATCCAGCATCATTTATGAATGGGTTCTTCACCTTGTTACAGCACTGTGGAAACTATCATGTCTATCATGCTGTTATTCAACTGCGAGTAAGTAGTCACGAAGCTGCGCACGGGTTATGTCTGATCGTTCAGACTTCGACTACTTCATTATACCATCACGGGTACGTCGTCTAACAGACCTCATGTCATACGAATCTAACGACTGTGAGGACAGGTTTCCTGTTGCTTAGGCTCCTGTTTGTGTCTGGTATTACCTTTGTCACAGGTGGCCTGCGCAGGAAACATCAGGTCCTACATGCTCACCAGAGTCAACTAAACCAACCCGTTCTGATGGCTGGGTTTGTTCTCATCAACTACCATAAACGCATCATACGCTAATAATACGTCAAGAGCCCTTACGCTCCTTCTACCGACCCTTTTCTATCACTCTGTTGACCACAGTCCCCATATCGTGTCAGAGGACATGCATGTACCCCATGCAACCAGAGAGTCATTGAGCCTGCAGCTCTTGGTTATCAGTAGGGCATTATCTCCTTTGCTTTTGATTGTGTAGGTTCAACAATGGTCGACCGGCCTATCATTGACTAAGAACGGCACCAGCTACGCCTGTATGTGCTGGTACATACACTACCCACCAGGTGGCGAAGCTGTGTCTTCTGAAAGGGATTTGGAGGCTTCTACAAACCCGCCTGATGCCCCAGAAATTGAAGAACAACCAAAAGTCAACTTCTGGGCGTCTTTTGGGACCATGGTCATTGTTGCTGTGTTAATGGCAGTTACAGCGGAATGCGTGAGTGCTGCTCTGGGATAATAGGACGGTCACCTAATAGCATGTTGTTTAGCTTATATCTAGCATCCAACCCATGAAGACCAGTGTCTCCGAGGAGTGAGACAATTATCTACTCTTTTTGGACCATGTACTGATAGTCCTGACTTAGGTGGTTTGGTCTTGTTCTGATGCCATTCGTAGCATTTGCTGCTGATGGACTGCTTGGGTTCACCTATTTCATATGTTCACGGTTCTATCATTGGTTTGGCGAGCCGTCCAGGCCCGCTGGTTCGTTTGCAGAAACCCGTGCGATCGACCTCAGTATCCAGTTCATGCTATTCTGGACACCCATTCTTGTCTTGATGGGTTGGATACTCGATGAACCCATGTCACTTTTATTCGGCCTGTTTGAGGTCATGCTTCTCATCTCCACTTGCTTCCTCTTGAATTATGTCACGCTTGATTCAAAGACTAACTGGGCTGGCGGTGTCATCCTGATTACCTTCTACATCACGGTGGTGAGTACTAACTACTTCAGTGGTATTGTCCAACCTACGGGCCTCACCTCGGTTGCATAGGCCATCACAGCATGGTTCCATCCGGGAAGCAACCACAAAGTCGATGCACTAACCTGTCGAGTGCCTTCTTGAATGTTTGTATCCTCTCTATGAGCTGCAATGGGGAAGACACATAGGCAGAGATTCTTTGACACCTCCATAGATATGTTGCACATCATAATGATAGCATAGGCCCAGATACCTTTCTACCGAGTTCTACCACAGCGAGTCGAACGACATCTGTAATCTCCGACCGTATTTGGTCTACCTCCTTTGCAGCCGTTAACTCGGGGATAGCCCTACTCGTAATTGGCTGCATTTTACGTCTACCATCTATAACTCTGTGAGCCAGTCCCAGAGTCCTCAGTGCCTCATCCGAAGACAGTGGGTCGCCAAATGTAACACTCAAGCTGGCACCCAGGCGCGGCATATACTTGTACGGGAAACGTCGTCCTTCTGGCATCACCTGGTCGAATCCAGTCAACCAAACAGGTATGATCACGGGAATGGCATTTGCTTCCATTACAATGCGTCCACTGAAACAACGTCAACGGAAATATCTTGCATTCAGCACCGACTTACACGCCCCACTTGAACCGCGACAAGGTCCCGTTCCCGTCATGATCTCTTGTATAAGTATTCGGTTGGCAAACCTTTCCCTCACCGTAGAGGTGAACCTTGGATTGAAAATCAAATTGGGGATCTAGAAATAAAATAAAAAAATTCAAATACCCAGCACCCCTGATTAAGCTTATCTATGGCGACATCAACCGCGTGCTGGTAGATACCCTTTCCACGAAATGTTTCTATTGTTTGGCCTAGTCGGAAGAACTCAGAAAAGATTCTACCTGCCACAAATAGGATCAGGAGTGAAGGTATGTTTAATCTCCTTACGGGTTTGTGAACATGATATCCGAAGCGCCTAGAGTCCACCGCATCATGCGAGAGCGGAAATAGCAGCTAGTAGGAAGCACCCCCCATGTCACTGGATCATCGAGGCTAATGGGGATGCGTTAGCGGATTGGTTAATGTAGATGACAGGATGATCGCACGTTGAAATATGGTTTGATACTTCGCGTCGGGTTAACGAAATTCAACATTTGTCATCGCATAGACACTACCTGTGACAATACCCCTTCCATGGTTCCGTTCCCCATCTTCCAGCGCTCGCAAAAGGATGGGGAGGCCGTTCACTGAGACTGCAGCAGTTCCAAACTTCAGAAAAGCCTTGGACAACAAGCCGACGGTTGCAACGGTGGCGGTGGAAAGAAGCTGGGAGGCCATGAAAAAGGGTAACTCAAAAAAGGAAAGACCGCATGAAATATGTTGCATCAACTGACCCCAGGCGAGTAATAGCTGACGTAATCTTTGCAACCTCATCATCCCACATTATTGGCCCCCCTGACAAAAATCGGACGAGTCTTAAGTCCGTCAAAAGTGAGGACCCAACCCCCCCCCTCCCCCATTCTCACCAACCCTTCGTGTGTTTGGGGTCGCCTTCCGTCGCGTTGCGCTCTCGCGCTACAGCCTGCCAGCCACCATGTTGCCAATTTTGCTGATGGCTCTGAGCGTGGCCACCTCTCTACTCTTCGTTTATGTTTTCCTGCCCACTCTGTGGCGGTCCCTCATGGCTGTTGATGAAACCCTTGATGCCCACGAAGCCGGCCTCGCTTTCGTTGCCTCACGTAGGCCTTCTCTTCAACTCTAGCTGCACAGTATATTTACCTGCATTCAGGTAACCCATTCCGAGAAACAGGTCCACCCGCAAATATGGCAAAACTAATACTACTCCGTCACAAGGTAGCTTCCTTGAGTACACAAAGAATAACTAACTCAATCGCCTATTACCAGATTCAAACGACTAACCGCAAACGACGCAGTTCGTCCCATGTACGTCAGTCAGCGAGACCCTTCAACATCACGGCCCGTCCAAAATCAACATGGATGCGATTTGGGAAAGCCTTTGGCGGAATGCAATTTCACTAGGATACCCTGAACTCTATCCATGTCTCAAGAACCCTGCGTTTTCTTGTTTACTCACTATACCCCTCCCCCGTTTTTTATTCTGGGCCCACTTACATTATCCTTGATATCCCTCCCTTGCTTCATCCACTACCGCTATACCTTGCCCTCATGGTGGATTCAAATTACAAGAAACTAAATATTCTGTAAAGTACAAAACCAAAAGATATATCATAATCATGAATAAACCCTACGCAAAGCGAGCACTTCTGTCAGTGATGCCGGCAAGCACACTTGGAATTGCTTTTAGCGGTGCCCGTTGACGCATTCGTCGGGTTGCCATATTATTTGGTGGAGATTCTTGCAACTTTGTGTTAGCTTTGCCCTTCGTTTGAGCATGCCCAGTGACTGCCACAGGCCCACTAGATCGCGCCGGTACACGCTTGCCTTCCGCTTTGGCCCACGATTCCCATCGACTCATTTCAGGTTCACCCTCTAATTGCCCAGTGCGATTATTAGGCTTTGTCCAGGGCTGTGTCCGAGTATCACAATCAGTCAGCAAACTGATAAACTCCTTCGACGTACCCCAAGCGACTCATCATGATCGTCTAATCCGCCGCGTCGTTCCAGATTGTTTTTTTTAGCATCAGTGGTGACTAATTTCACGGTCATGCCAGCATCTTCATCGGAGTTATCTCCGTCTATCCAAGATACGTCATGCGGGTCCAAGTTCACATCGGCCTACAATAGCGGGTCAGTTGACTAGCATAGATAATGAGGGAGAACATTACTTCTTTTCGTTGTGCCATCTCACGAACATAGCGTCGAATCTCTTCCCGAGTGACAGGTTCTCGAGCGTCTTCAGCATTGCTATCAGTCGGCTCGTCCATAATGACGTCTTGCTGACCCTGCAGATACATCAATTCCATATTATCGTCATCGGCCAAGTCATGTTCATAGACCCTATAAAATGATTTTGTTTCCTCGTTGTCGCCTGCGCGCAAATCATATTAGTTTTTCCTTACGTTTCTGATGGGGGGCTGACCTAGAGCTTTAATGTTGTCACGGTCAATTCTCTGCTTTTTGCTCATTCTTCGCCGGATTTTGTAGTTTCTCTCGTCTTCATCGCTTTCTTCATCGCTATCATCCAATCCAACCATCCGGTTCCGCCTCTTTCTTCGAAGTTCACCCTTCGTCGCTGCTTGATGCAATTTCTCCAGTTCTTGATCATCTTCTTCTACGTGTTCCCTGTCCACCGCGTCTAAGAAGCATTTCACAAGACTATAAAAGGCTTACTTGAACTTCTCAAGAACCCGCTGAGGTGCAAGAGTATTTTCATCCATGTCACAATCATCTACGAGCGTTTCTAGTGTCTGATCCAGATCCTCACCGTCCTCTTCATTCTCATCCTTCTTCAGGCCAACGCCGAACACATCATCATCATCCGATTCTTCTGCCTCTGCTTCTACAAATTCAGTTGTGCCCAATTTGTGTCTAGATCTCTCATGTCGAACCGAGGTACTAATTCCTGCCATAAGTACATTGAGGGCATTCTTGGCTTGTCGGCCTTTGTGGGGGGGACTATCTGCGTTGCGGATAGCCTCGAAACGGCTTGGTGAGGGTGTACGTCGCTTCACCAAACGGCGCCGAGGTCCGCCGATGGATTCCTCCTCATCCTCATCAGGATCAGAAAGAGACAACGTTTTCAACGGACGTCGTGACTCTGTGATCGGTGCTTCGGAGCAAGCTCTTTGTATTCTCTGGGTAACAAGCGGTGACTGGTAGAGTTCAGCATCGCCATTCGGCCGCGTTTGCGTCAAAAATCTTCGGGAGGGAGTGAGTCAACCATAGGAGACAACACACAACTACTAACCCAAAATCATTGACATAAAACTGCCTTTTCTGCGCTTTCTTGTGAGCTGCTTCAAGTAAATACTCTTGTTCCTTCTCGAAAATAGAATCTGCTTTGCGCAGTACTTGATCTCCTGCGCTGAAAGCCGGTTGCAACACAAGATCTTGGGTGAGACCGAGGTCGTTCGTTGGCTGATAATTGGAACCCGATGCCCGCGGCTAGAGGAGAGATTCAGCAAGATTAGAAGCACTCGAATCCTCACTGACCGTAGTTGGTGTTTCGTTAATCAAGGACGTATGGTGTCCCTGGGTCGCGGCTTCGAAAAGGTCAGTAAAACTGGGTCGAAGCAAAGGCGCTTCAAATTGATTAGGGGAAGCCGCATCATGCTCTAAGGTGACAGGTTGCGAGGCGAACATATCAGCCCAAGATGGTTCAGACTGCGGCAGTTTAGACTCGTCCTCGGAAAGCACCGTGAGTGGCGGTCGTTGGGTAGGCTTCATTAAATCGCCATCGTCAATTGGCTTGTACGAACTAGTGGGGCCCATCGTTTGGTTGGCGCTAGGGATCCCATGACGAACGACAGCCTTGTTTTCCTTGTCTTCGCTTATATCGAACATCAGCTTTTGGTTGTTCTCTTTGTCGCTACGATCTTCAGCCAAATCGTCAAGCGAAGATAGCGAATCCCGGTGAGCTACGGACAGCGATGCAGTTGCCAAAGAACCTGAATTATCATCACTTTCGTCATTCGTTAACATGTCAGTGAGCTTGCTGCGTCCAAACTTGACCTCGGGGTTGTTGCCTGCAGATACCATCCCACGCTTTTCGCTTTCAGAATCGGAATCAATGACAGCAGGACGGCCGCGCCTCCGCGCCCTGATGCCCGGCACTTCATCGGCCATCTCGCCAGCGACTTGATTGTCAGCCCGGGTAAGATCTTCTTCAGCATCTTGGTTATCGGCGACTTCTTCGTTGCCGCTGGCAAACTCAGAGTCACGAACGGGCTCTTCCATAGGGTGGTCCACAGGATCGGTATTCTCCGTGTCCATCGTCGATTTCTTCACATTATTTTGCAGGGCTTTCTGCATGTAAATGTGTAACGGATCCTGTTTGTCCTTCCCTAACGGATTCTTCAATTGTCCACCCTTTCTGACCCATTCTTGCTCTTTTTGTTTCGTCAGTTGCTTACCCTGCTCCTTTGCATTTTCGAGCAGCTCCCTGGACAACTGAGCCTGTGTTCGGTGTTGCCTGCTTGAGTTTCCAGCTTTGTGATGGGCACTTCTGGAATCCCGGGGAATGGTGGAACCAGCTAGTGAATGTCTTTGCTTGACAAAGCCACCAGTGCCTCTAGACAATTTATTTTGGTTCTTTGTGGCTGGAGAGTCTTCTGCAACAATGATCAAGTCATCATCCTCATCCTTATCCACCTGCCCTTTAGCTGATTGTAATGCTAAAGCTTGGCGTTTCTTCGCCAACAATTCTGTCATCTTGGCACCTTTCTCGGCAGCTAGTGTTTGCAACCCCAACATTTTGCTGGAAGACGTGTTGCCACCGCGTCCTTCATGTAGGTGAGGATCGACCTGATGTTGTAAAGGAGAAGACGAGAAAGGTACAATTGGGTCCGATGACTGGTTCTCTCCCTTGTTTTGATCATTGCTACGGCAAAGGTCAACGAATGTTGTAGGCGTAAATATAATGCCACTCGTACACGAAAGTTGTTAACAGTGACTGGATCGTAAACTTGCAACTGCTATCCGCCTTGGAGATAGAAACATGTTGGTCCGCTGCAAGCCGGGCGCGATTTCTAGCCGTCTCCTGCAACTCTTTCTTCGTTGGAGCCTGAGGTGATTTAACAAACGTTGGCAGCAACAGCGAGTAGTAAGAAACTGACTGACCTTGGTTCTCGATAGTGTTTTCTGTTTCTCAGCAGTGGGACCTTCGCTACTCCCAGAATCAGCCCCCGAAGGCGGTTCTTCCTCAAACTGTAAAGGAGGAACGCTCCTACGAGAGCTTGCACTCGTCTTCCCTTTCCCTCTTGACACAGGTCGAGACGGCATCTCATCGTCTGACGTGGGTGGGGTAGGCGAAGATCGTGAACCCGGCGTTTGGAATATTAGCGGAGGTGAAGTGTTCGTAGATGAAACAAGTCTGTCCTGCGATGGCTCAGAATCCGAATCAAAATTCGGTACGACAGTACGTTTGCTAACACGACGGCGCGGAATACTTATACCAGGTGTAGAAGGATTGGAGCCCCTTGATGTCGCAGGTGACAGAGAAGGGGAGCGCCTTGGCGACCCGCCAGCGTTATCGCCAACAGAAGTAAAGGGTTTCTGTGGTGTCTTTGATGCACGAATTTCCTTCAAAGTAGCACAATGGATTTCAGAGTCCGCGCCCCGTGCTTTGAAAGGCGGTTCCAAAATCCGCTGCTCCGTAAGCGAAACAGCCTGATCGCTAGAACCTGATAAAGTCGCCAAGTTGAGATCATCTCTGCTATCCAACTCCATTAGCCTCTTCTTCCAGCCGAAGGTTAAGCGTGGGGAAGTATCCTCTTGCTCCTCGCTGTCTTTTTCGTCGTCAGCACATTCAGGCTCTGATGACGCATCCAGATAGCCCAAGCTGACAGCCGGTTTCATATTTTCAGTGAGTGAAGGCCCCTTGTGCACCTCGATAGACATGAGTTGGGAAGAATTCGTGTCGTTCTCTCCATGTCGCCGACGACCATAAGTCACGGGAGCGCGTCTGGGGACATGAGAGTCAGACTCGGGAGAAGAAGAGGCCATAGAAGAGTCTAGAAAATCGGAAGGGTCACCAGACATGGAATCACTGGAGAATAATGCGGAATTGAGGGGAAACAAGAGCCAGCTGGAAAGATTACACTACGCCTACAAAGTGACACTGCCTGGGGCTGTCATATGTGACATCTCGCGTTTTTGGAAATCACGCCCCCATACAGATGTGCCCTGCACCCACTCGAGTTATTATTAGTGATTCCGAGGACTTATCCCTTACCCTAACGTCACCAAGCTTCCCGATTCTTGCCAGATAAGCGGATCCACAGTCTGCCCATACTTCATATTCCGTGATCTTCCCCTCCTCGTCGAACTGGAGAAAGTAGGCAAAGGTCTCATCCCAACTTTCTTCCGTGCTCCTCCATTCGAACCTTCCTTTACCCTTCAGAAAGACTCTCCTAGTCTCCTCGTCGACCATGAAATCAGAATATGCGACATTTTCATAAGCGAGGGTAGTGTTGACTGTCTCGAAGTATTCTCGGATTCCGTCTATCCCCGTGAAGTGCTTCCCAAGGAAAGGGGCAAGGGCTGCTTCTCCGTGCTCGATGGCAGAAACATGATGTGCCGCGGAGAAGAACTTAAGGATGGTTCCAATGTCCTCTTTGTTTTTGAACGCGTCACAGAACTTCAATGCAGTTGATAGCAAATGCCGTCGCAAACTCATAATGCGGTGCGGGTAATAAGCTGACTTCAGATGAATGACGTCATTCAGAGCCTGGTATGATCTGGAGGGGCATAGGTCCGCAACTTACTGCTACACGTGTAATTGAAACAGGACAAAGGAAGCCATCAAACTTTGAGAGTTTCATTTGTGAAGATATAAAATTTTATGACCAGAATTGATATTTGAAGTTGACAGATGGCATTTTGCACAGCGTTATACAACCACGATCAAGCTGGTGCTATGGGAAACCACTTGTTGAAGATATTCTCCGGATCATACTTTTTCTTGATCTTTTGCAATCGAGGGTAATTAGTACCGAACGCTGCCTCAGCCCTATTTAAAATGTCCCTGTTGCCTGCACCAGACGAAGCTTCCCCATCTATGCAAGCTCATTAATGGCAGGCCTACCTTTCATTAACAATTGAGGCCCTTACCGTAATTGCCGTAGCCAAACGCGGCCGGGTCATGAAGCTTGGACTTGTCACCTAAGATACTTGCGCACAAATCATATGCAACGTTGCGCGCTTGCTGTGATAGATCCTTCACGCTGTTGTCCCATGTCACCAGTGCCAGCGCAGTTGGTTTCCCAGTGCGGTTGAAAGCCATGGCACCATTAGGCACTGCCATCACTTTGTTGAGAGGAAGGTATTCAAAAAATGTAAAATTTTTGAAATCATTTGACTGTAGAGCAATTAATTCATCTACGACCCGTCGGCTCGTCGCGTAGTCGGGACCCGGATGAGCCACTGGCTTCATGTAATAGCCATGACCGTGGTCCAGGTGCTCATTCTAAAATGTACATCAAATCCATAAGGATGATATCGCCTAAACCATTACTTACTTGCATGGCATTAAGTTTCTCGTAAGGAAGTTCGCCCGTTGTATCATTAAATGGTGCTGTATACCAAAGTTAACACCTAAGCACGCTAAAAATGGCGAAATGCTGTTGCGTACCCAAATCGAGCAAGGCTTTAAAATTCCTCCTGCCTTCTGCTACTGTTCCATTATAGAACACACCACACATTAATACGGGCTACGGAGCCCCGTTAGGGAAAGGAGGAAAAGGAACCCCAGGTGGAAAAGATGCTTACAGTTTCCGATGGCCCGACAGTATGAACCACCACCGCCGCCTCCCTTTCACCGGCTGTCGGCCACCAATCCCTAAGGACGTTCATGACTGATTCAAATTGCGGAAGATTGTACGTCAGGAACCCTGCGTAGACTGTAGGTCTTTGCGGATGCAACCGGAGAACAAACTGAGTAGCGACTCCAAAGTTGCAGCCGCCACCTCGGATAGCGAAGAAAAGGTCTGCATTCTCTGCCTCACTGGCTATCACTGTGGAACCATTCGCAAGCACTAAAGTTGCCTAAAAACGAGCTCAATGAATCTATCTCGTGAACGAGTAATGGCGACCTACTTGAACGAGGTTGTCAATAACCAATCCATACGAGCTCGAGAGCCATCCAAAGCCGCCCCCTAGAGTAAGACCTCCTACACCGGTCTAAAATCTTTATATAAAGGTGAACTCATCACGGGGTAAATATTCACGAACATGGTTAACTGTGCCGGCAACAGAGGCAAGTCCATATTTGATCGCCGTTTCATCAACCGTCTGCCATAGCGCGCCTGCCCCAACATATGCAAGGCGTTTCTCCGCAATTATGCGAACTCCGTTTAAATGACGGGACAAATCAATAACTAGGCCTCCCTCGACGGAGGAAGCACCACTGGGACTATGACCTCCACTTCGAATAGCAAGGGGCAAACTGTTGTCTTTCGCATATTTAATTGCTAAAGCGACGTCTTCCTCGTCTCGGACAAATGCTACTAGTTTTGCTTTCCGCGATGCATTGTCTGCCCATCTTGATATAGCGTCAAGGTAATCTGGATCGTTGGGTCGGACAATATCACCCTTGAAATTTGCGGAAAACGTAGACATTGATACCTATTTTCGAAGTTTTCTTAGACATTATATACTCACTGGAGGTTGTCTAGGACTAGCAGCCGATTGCGGAGCTGCCTCCTAATGAGTAGGATCCAGAGAGGAGGTATCCGACGAGTTCAATTATAGCATACGGGCTGATGATCGATGGATGACAACGGAATGTTCGGTCCTTATAGATTGCAGGATTCCGTAACGGTGGTTCTCAAATGCCCTTACTGGCTGGCCTCGACGATTCCGTGAGGCAATTCTGATCCATAGATA
Source organism: Amanita jacksonii TRTC168611 (assembly GCA_000497225.1). NCBI lineage: Eukaryota > Fungi > Basidiomycota > Agaricomycetes > Agaricales > Amanitaceae > Amanita > Amanita jacksonii. The sequence continues at coordinate 94,955 of KI547007.1, forward strand.
CCCCCGTTGCAATTTATAAGGTGACCCCCTAGACTTGTTACTGGTCAACTTCTCCGCCGATCTTTCAATGACAACCATGACTTACGCCCCAACACAAACTTACGGCACTTTGACTAGGCCAGTCTCCCGCGCCCAATCTGTATCATATGTAGCCCCTCCTGTGGCCTACTCCCAGGCAGCATACCCCACCGCTATTTCGCAGACGTACTCGACGGTATTTGTTCCTTGCTCATCGTACCTTTCGGAAGCTAATATACGGATGGAAGGCACCGTATGGAGCGTATGGCTATGCCCGCAGTGCCACAAGCCTTGTTCCCGCGAGCCGTCGTTTGACTGGTTCATGTATGACAATTTCATTTGAATTTCGACAGCTTTAGCATCATCTGATATCAGGATAGCGTACGAAAACTTACGTGACCCCTATTATTATTCGACGGCGGCCGGGTACGGATCATTAATGCGGCCCAGTCGATCCCTCGTATCCCGGACTCCTTACCAGTACCCGACGTACCATCAGATCAGTTTCAAGAGAAGAGGGGCTTTTTCCGCAGGCATCACTCTTGCTGAAGCCCAGACCTATGTGCGGCTCTCGAACAACGAACAGTATACGCTTCTTGACCTAAATGCGGACAATAGAGGAACTATTCTCCTAACGATTAGGGTAAGGTCTCCGCGCGCCTCTGTGCGATGTTACCAATACCTTTCAAGTGGAATGGCTGTTCATCAATGACTTATGAAGTTCCTCTAAACTCTCGCGGTGGGAGAGTCAGCCTACAGACACTAGCAAGACGAATTTCACGGGCATGTGTCCATTATCTTCAGGCACGTTCACTCCTTGCAAAGAGGGAATCATAGACTTACGTGTAGTTGTAGAGCAATGCTATTCCCATCATGTGGGACCGTGTTGAGCTTCATCATATTGAGGAGATTTCCCGCGGAGTTTGGCAACCTATGCTATGTGCTTACTGAATGGACTTGCGATAACGTTCTTTCGCTTATATACGATACCCCTTTGATATGGCATGCTGTGTTAGGTAGTATGTGATAGCGTGAACCAAAAACGCGTTCCTCGGAGTCGGTAGCTTGCAGTAGCCGCGCTCTTATTTACACCTGTTTTCGTAGCCTGACGGGAGTTCTCCTCTGGCCTCTTCTCTCGTCTTCCAAAGGCCTGAACCTGTATTCATCTGTCTAATAATCTGTACTCTGCGACGGGCGTTAGCCTTCCATAGAGGAGAATGCCGGAGGCTCAGATTTTCAAGGTGGAATTCCCTCTGTACTCCGGGTACCTCTCACTAAATGTCGTCGCGATAGGCCACGTACAGTGGCATCCCCGTCTATGAGATGTGCGTATCTTCTGACGCGATACATTGTATCGTTTTTGTGACCTCAACACGTACAGGATGTGCAAAGGCGTGGCAGTCATGCGGCGACGCGCCGACTCTTGGTTGAACGCGACACAGATTCTTAAGGTAGCGGGTTTCGATAAACCACAGAGAACTCGGGTCCTGGAACGCGAGGTGCAGAAAGGAGAGCACGAGAAGGTGCAGGGTGGATATGGCAAATATCAAGGTATCACTGCTGCTACCCTAGCGAAACGGTTGACAAATGGAGTAGGTACCTGGATTCCTCTCGACCGTGGTATGAACCTAGCTAAGCAATACAATTGCGAACACCTTCTTCGACCGCTGATTGAATTCCAACCCGCCGCGAAGAGTCCCCCGTTGGCGCCAAAACACTTAGTGTCGACCGCTGCAAGCCGACCGACGCGTCGCGGTCATGGCCCAGACACCTCATCAGGTGGGCCAATAGTTCATACGAGATCTTCCCGCCGGCAAACGCAAGATACGAGCATTCAAGATTCTGAACACGACACCCTTTCTATGCGTGGCTCTGAAGACGGTTCCATGACTCCTTCCCCGTCGGAAGCATCTTCAAGCTCCCGAACACCTTCTCCTATCAATAGCCCCCCGGCTTCTTATGGTGGTGTTGAAGGTGGCTTACAGCCGAGTGTTGATGGCAGAAGAAAGCGCCGCCGTTCCCCTGACCAACGTCGTGGGGAATCTTCCGATGACGACCGCTCTGGTCTCAATGCTGCCATTGACCCGCGATCTCATGGTGACCAAATCCTAGAATACTTCATTTCGGATACGAATCAAATACCTCCCCTATTGATTTCACCGCCAGCGGATTTTGACTCCAACATGCCCATTGACGATGATGGCCACACAGCTCTTCATTGGGCCTGCGCCATGGGACGCATTCGCGTCGTTAAACTCTTGATATCAGCAGGTGCTGACATATTTAGAGTCAACAAATCTGGTCAGACTGCATTGATGCGTAGCGTCATGTTCGCGAATAATTATGATGTCCGAAAATTCCTGGAACTATACGAACTATTACACCGCTCGACTCTGAACATCGATAGTTCTAATCGAACTGTATTTCATCACGTTGTTGACGTTGCCATGTCGAAGGGCAAGACACACGCAGCACGCTACTACATGGAAGCTATACTCAACCGGCTTTCTGATTACCCCAAGGAACTGGCGGACGTTATCAACTTCCAGGACGAAGACGGGGAAACTGCATTGACCATGGCCGCTAGGTGCAGGAGCAAGCGCCTCGTCAAGTTGCTTATCGACCATGGTGCAGACCCCAAAATTATCAACCACGACGGGAAAAGTGCCGAGGATTACATTCTTGAAGATGAACGCTTTCGGTCATCACCTGTACCTCGTTCACGTGCTGCCTCCATGTCATTTAGAAGCGCACAGGCGGCATATCCTCCATTGAATGCTCCCATCCATTACTCGTTCGCTCCGGCAAACGGGGACCGGCCGCCACTTCATCTCTCGACTGCTGCTCAGAGAGCGAGCACACGTTGTGTCAATGACATGGCTACTTTGCTGGACAGCCTTGCTGCCTCTTTTGACCAGGAGCTCAAAGATAAAGAGAGAGACACTACACAAGCACATGCCCTTCTAGCTAACATCCAAGCAGAGATCCTAGAGAGTCAAAGAAACGTGGCGTACCTTAAAAATCAGGCAGATGGTCTCCTGCATTCGAAGCAGCGGCTACAGCACCTTGAGCAGGAACTACTGACAAAGATCGGCCGACGGTATCGGCTTGGTTGGGAAAAATGGGTCAAAGACGAAGAGACTAGAGAAAAAAATCAACATTTTGGAGAGGCGGCACAAGCCATGCATTCCTATGACGATATTACACCAAAGGAGAAGAACTACGAATCAGGGACGGAGGCCGATAAAACAAGAAATCGCATTATAGATGCGGACACATCGGACCTAGATGGACTATATGCAGATTTACCAACTGACCCGCAAGAATTGAAGAGAGCTTGCGATGGGTTGCGGGAAGTGATTGGCGAGTCGCGGAAAAGGAGAAAGAGCCTACTCGAAGAACTAGTAACATTCCAAGCTGAGGCTGGCACAGGAGGAAGGATGAGTGAGTATAGGCGGCTAATAGCTGCGGGTTGTGGGGGTGTGTCCCCATCGGAAGTCGACCAAGCTCTAGGGATGTTGCTGGAAGTAAGTCCAGATCGAGAAGTTTTAGATTCCTGGCTCTAACTGTGCTGTGCAGACTCTGGAATCAGAAGAACCGAGCCCATCGATGACCTGGACAGGAACTAAGGCGGTTGGATAAAGTATTTGTGCCTTCATTTGTAGCACATATTCTGTATCTTGTATTACTTATCATTATTACACGTGCAGGGACAATATTTATTTACCTTTTTTGTAAACCCTCACTCGTTGAACGCGTCCCACTGGATGGCTTACACGCCGTTCACAAGGAGGCAATTGGTGAATGCGGCGACCACAAAGCCGTGGACGACAAGCTTCAAACACTTGCTCCCCATTCCGAGGAAATGGCTAAAGAGAACAAGCATCCGGGACCCAGTCATTAAAGCGGCCCGACCTCACGACAGAATCAAATACTGGAATATTGTGCCAGGTGATCAAATACGACTACTGGGGGACAAGTCGAACACGTTGCACGAGGTCCTCAGTATTAACAGGATCAGCAACCGCGTTTTTGTCAAAGGAGCTGTCAACGTGAGTCGTACATGGAGCAACATACAAGTGCAATTTGACGAACACTATCTCAGGCAGGTGAAGAAAATAGTGGAAAGCTTCCCCCAAGCAAAAATTATCATTATTCCCGATGCCAGCTCTTCGTCGGTGACTACGAATTCCCTCCATCTGCCAGCTCTCCGGAACCACAGACTTTGCCGTAAGTTCAGTTTGAGTGGTTCATCGGGTTTTTCAACCGCATATTGTTGTTAGCGTTTTTGCGCACCGTCTTGGCTCCACTAAGCCATTCTGGAACCCCTTCTTCCGCCGGTTCGAATGGGATCGATTCGCGGCGAAGACTTTACCAGTAATACCACATTTAAGGGATCAGAGTGTACCTATTCCATGGCCGAAACCGGAGAAACCTACTCCACCAGATCGTGAGTTTTTTTTTATTTACAAAATGTATGTAGAACCAAAGTTGGCTCACATCGTACCAATAGCGGGTCTCTATGATACCACTAAGGAAGCAGTCGCAAAAGCCACATACAAGCCACCAACGTTCCACCCAACTTTGAACACCCTTGTACCACGCCCTCCTTCAGAAGACGAGTACCTGACGACATTATATAATTCGCACATTCAACCTACATTTGGTGATTGCCCGCATGTCGAAATTTATCTGACCAAGGAACTATCCAATCCCCACTCGCGTGCAAAGAAGCTGAAACGCTGGAAAGAACATCAATTCCACAAGAAAGCATTACTGAAAGCATTCACAGAGAAGCAGCTGCAGAATCTAGATGGTCGTACTGTTCGGGAGGCCAAGGCTGAAGCTGCATTCAAATGGCGAGAACACTTAGAGGCGGAGAAAGAGGCGACAAGGAAGATGAGGTGGAAACAGAGAGGAGCTGAAGCAAAGTTGTTGAGAAAGAAAGCTCGCAAAGCGAAGAAGGAAGTGAAACAGAGACAGCGTCTGACGCAGTTGGCCTTGCGCGAGGAGCCTAACCAATTTATTCCTCAGTAATTTCTTTAATTAGTAGATATAACCCCGTAAATAGCACGCATGCACTCATGGCTTCCCCCTCACCATCTCCCTACGAGCCAGTGCCAGCCGACCCCCCTCTCACCGAAGAATCAGAAGATATTCCACCCAAGCCTGTCGAACTAGACACAAGGGCTAAATGCATCTTCTTTATCCTCGGTTGTGCAGTCCTTCTGTTCTGGAACGGTATGATCTTCTCCTTTACCGTCAGTGAACCCGTCTCATATCATGCCTTTCCATTCTAGTAATTATAATAGCTCTGCCGTTCTTCCTATCGCGGTTGGAAAGCTCACCCCATCTCAAGCTGTCCTTCACCTCCTCCCTCGCGTCCATCTGCAATGTCGTCAGCTTCGTGACCCTCGGACATGCAACATTCTTTCGCAAGAAGGCGGTAGGTTCTTTTACTCGTTGAGTACGATTGACCTTTTGAACTGAATGGACCACCAAGGTTTCTCCATCGCTAGAAACGAGGACTTCAATTCTCACTTTGGCGGGCCTGATGTTCATGTTCATACTCTCTACCCAAATTCACGTCCCTGCCGGCATCTTTGCTACCTTTGTCCTACTTGTTGGTGCAGTACAGGCAGTATCTAACACCTATCTCCAGAAGGCTGTCATGGTTGTTGGCTCCTTGTTCGGTCCCTCTGCTCTCCAACCTATTCTGTCAGGCCAAGCCGCAGTCGCCGTCGTCATTAGCATCGTTCAAGTAATGAGTGCTGCGGTGGCCCTTTGGAGCCAATCTCGCGAATTAGTTGTCGCGAACTCTAGCAACGCATCAGCAGAGGAACGCTCCGCGTTTATTTTCTTTTCCTTTTCCACCGCTTTTCTCCTATTCTGTGTACTGGCCCATGCGTCCCTAGTGCGTACGCCTTTATACCAAAGAATTGCAGGCCCTTTGGAAAAGAAAGCATTATACCACACGAACAGGGCCGAGGAACGTCGAGGCCTTGTGGCTTCAGAAGCTGTCGGGGCCTCGATAAATCAATCTCAGATTACGCGTGTTGTGAAAGAGAATGTCGCATATGAATTTGCTGTTGCCTATGTGTTTATCATCACACTCGTAAGCCCCTCTTTTTATGCACTGGAAACGATGTTTATGATACTCCAAGAGTGTTTTCCCGCCGATTACGACGTCTATATTACCGGTTAATCCAGCCATTCATCCTCTTCTGTTCAGCTCAATTCACTTCCTAGTATTCAATACTGGCGATCTCCTAGGCCGCTATATCTGTTCGTTCCCATACTTACGAATCTGGCCTGCCAAGCGCCTCCTGATGTACTCGCTACTCCGCACCCTGTTTATTCCCCTTCTCTTAATGTGCAACGTACAGCGATCAACTACTTTTACTGGCGGCCCACCACTCATTAACTCTGACTTTTTATACATGCTCATTCTACTCGCACTTGGTACCTCAAACGGTTACTTGGTCAGCATGTGTTTGATCTCTGCGTCATCTTTAGAGCACAACCCAATGCTCAGAGGAAGAAAGGAGGACGTAGATAGGGTTGCTACCATCATGGTCTTCAGTCTTGTTGGCGGGTTGTTCATTGGCAGCATTGCAAGCTTCGGCGTCAAAGTGGCAGTATGTAACTGTAATCCCTTCACCGGCTAATGTCACTACATTAGAATCAAACATGGACATAATTGCATATCGATAGACTACCGCTCTAGGTTGGTGTACGTTTGTGAAACAAGACTTCCGCAGTAAGGTCTGGTAGGCAATTATAACCGAACCACCAGTTTTCGGGACGCTTATCTCCGTTCACCATCCTGACATCATAGTTCAATAGAACATGAGCAAGCATAAGCTTGAGCTCATAGGCGACAAAAAACCGGCCAGGACTGGTTAATTTGGCAGTTAGTTGAGCACGATGATATAAGAGTTGCCCAAGTATCACCATGCATGACGACCATGACCGAAGGCGAAATAATTAGGATCGAGTGATACAAGTTGGTGTTGTCCAATTCCACCGTCTTGCTTGCTCATTTTCTCGAACCTAAACCCATCAAAGGCTAAGGCATCGACATAGTTCTCCTACATTGTTGATGGGTGTTAGAGAAATGCGCTTGTATGTGGGCACTGACTGTGTCTGTCTGTATAGCGAGCAGTGGGACCGCTACTAGACTACCGGCGGGTATCATGGTACCGTCAGAAAGGGAGAAATCCTTCATCGCTTTGCGCATTAGCCCGACTTTCGAAACAATAGTCAACGCGTATAGTAAGACGCGTAAAAGGGCACCCACATGAACCAAATACTGAAAGGCGCATTGCTTCTTTAATGAAGCTGTCCAACTTGTGTAGCTTATTGATGGACTCCTTTGACCAGCCCTCCTTCCATATGATGGCCTCCACTTCTTCACGCATGGGCTGTACATATTCCGGGCGAGTTGCTAATTCATACAACACATGTGTGAAATTCTTGCAGAGTATGAGTAATGCAAAATAAAATAAAATTAAGAGTGGAGACCATTGTTGTTGAATCAATAGACGCGAAATTGATGAAGAGAACGCGCGTTGCCAAATTTCGAATACTACGCTGCTTTCCTTGTGTAACATCGAGCAACCAGCTAATGATGTCATTCTGTTGATGCGTAAGTGGGTGAACAATAAAGTTGGCAGGGATGTTACTAACCGGCCTCTCGCACCAGTCCTTGCCATGATGTGCATCTTGTTCAAGCCGTTGTCGAATCAGAGGGCCCAGGTGCTTCATTCCCCGTTCGAGATCCCTCTGCACACTGGGCAAGAAGCGAGCAACGAAGCTGCTCGGGAATCAAACATCACAATGTTACGATGAAGCCGTGTGGGTAACACTTACGACCTCAAGAAAAAAGGGAAAGTATTAATTGTGCGGCCGACTTTGGAAATATTGAAGGCAAAGTGTTTGTTCAGAGAAAGATAATCTGGATTACGGCCTGCCAAAACATGGGCGCGCCACGGGCCGGGAGGCACAACTGAAACTTACAAAGAGGCAATCCGACTAACATCCTATTGCTTGCCCTGCACACGATATCTTGGATAGTAGTGAAGGCAGTGACCTTGACCCATTCTATAAGATACAATTAAGCACGGAGCTGGATAGAATGTGTATAAAGCTGTACCAGATCCATTGGCAGGGATGTAGTCGTCGAAAGCGAGAGAAATCTCGTCTCGAACATCGGGAAGCTTAGCTGCAATGTTCCTCGTCAAAGGATGTTTGACAACTTCTACGTGAGACAGGTCATCGTGTATATCGGGATCGACTGTGATATCGGTGTGCAGCGTCTAATGCGTAGTGAATTTGTCAGTTCTTGGAAATAGGGTAAAAAGAGTCACCTCTCGGACGGCCTGCTGCAAAGAAAGGACATCATCGCTAGCGCGCCGTATGTCTTCGACTAAAGGAAGACCAGAAACAACAATCATCCATTTTGTCATCATAGGCACTTTAAACACAGATCCACGGTACTAAAAATCAATTAGAACCTTTATGGAAGGAATAGATAAAGTGTCCTTGCTTTATTATAACCTTCTTGCACGACTTCTTTCCCATGTCGCAGAAACCGTACAGCACCAATGTAGGAAGTCAGGATGCCGCTTGGACCAATTGTCGGGATAGCACCTAACTAAACGGTAGAATGAAGCAGTGTCATAGAGTATTACTAAGATTGAAGTTACCTTCCAATGGTTTACAATCGCTTTGACAAACAATGGAACATAGGCGACTGATAAAGCCAGCAGGAGGGTAGCAAGTACGTTCATTCTATGCCGGGGATCGTTTAGGAAAACTACAGTCAGTCTTATACTAGGGACGAAACTTGTTTTCAGGATGTGAAGGAGGTCAGGACACATGCGCAACCCTACTGGTACGGCATCGAACTTCGCACGAAGAAGGGAGTTGGGATCCCCGACGTGTATCATTTGTAACTGGAACCATTAGCGTTTGTTGAAACGGCACAGATGTCGCGTTAACATATACTTGCGGCCCCTTTAAGTTTGGGTTGACAATAAGCCTTCGTTGTAAACAAAGACAAACAAAGAGGTATGTTTCCCGAAAGGAACATTGAGGCGGGTTCACTGCAGGCACGTTCCACCATCTTCCCTTTTCTCTTCCTCGTCGTCCCGCGCGTCAAGTACGCCTACAACATCAAATGGCACCCAAGTGTGATCCACTATGTCAATTCAATGACAGGTTCATCTTTCTGTTCGCTCGTTTCACGCGGACATTGACTTCCTTCCTTTTAGACTCTATTTCACGACTTTCCCCCACCCACCTCCCAATCCCCACGCTCTTAACCGTCTAGCACCTGAGCCAGGGAACCAGCCACGCATTCGCGCAAGGCCTAGGGCTGGCCCGTCCGCGTCACCCGATGATAGCGCGCGCTACTACTACTTCACAATAGACGATCAACTCCCTTACATGTCTTTTTTCCAAGATTGGGGTCCACTTAACCTCGCGATGGTGTATAAAGCATGCATTTTGATTCACGAACTTCTTGAGGTACTGTAGGCCCTTACTTTCCCTCAACATGCAACGCCCTCAACGCATGCCATCTCACGTGTCAAACCGATCTAACCAACCCTATCAACAGGATAAGGAACTCGCGTCTCATAGGCTCGTGCTATACTCCTCTGACGATCCACGTAAGAAGGCGAATGCAGCGCTATTAATGGCTCTATACGTCGTACGTATGTGCTAACCCTAACGCAAGTGCCACTCAGGAACCTCGAACTCTAGATGATTGTGCAACGCCGAGCACCATGGGAAGCATTTCACCCGATCGCGGAGATCGAGTTCATGCCATTCCGGGATGCGGGCCGGGGGCCGCCCGACTTCAATCTTAACATCCAAGATTGCCTATGGGGTATCTGGAAAGCTATGCAAAATGGTCTTTGCGACATGAACGAATTTAACGTGGACGAGTACGAATACTACGAGAAGGTGGAGAATGGCGACTGGAACTGGATAACACCGAACTTTATCGCGTTCGCATCGCCTGTGGATACAACGTGGATAAAACAAGTCAAGGATGCCAAGGATGGCATTGGCCCGTGTCCTGATACCCCGTCCAAGTCGAAAAGCTTAGCTCTGCAGCGGAAGCTGCCTACCTCTTTTCTCAACTGCTTGGACTATTTCGAAAAGCGAAACATCAAGTTAGTGATACGCCTGAACACGGAGCTATACGACAAAAATACTTTCGTAGACCGCGGCATTGATCATATGGAATTATACTTTGATGACGGGACAAACCCCACAGACGAGATCGTGCGTAAGTTCATTGACGTGGCCGATCGTACCATTGGAAGCGGGGGTGTTGTGGCCATTCATGTAAGTCACGCGACATCCTTTATACAAGGTCACCTACTTATGCCCTTCTAGTGCAAAGCCGGCCTCGGTCGAACTGGAACACTAATCGGCGCGTATCTAATATGGAAATATGGGTTCACAGCCAGCGAAGCCATTGGGTTCATGCGAATCGTGAGGCCAGGTTGTGTCGTCGGACCTCAGCAACAGTATATGTACATCAAGCAACTAGAATGGACCAAATGGGCCGCCTTGGATGAGGTGCGCAAGTCACGAGCAACTGCCCTCACGAAGTCGCCACCCTTAGTTGTGACACCTGCCACGCCTCCGGCGGAGCCGGACGAAGAAGACATCATGCAAACGACGCCACCATTACCCACAGTTTCACTGCCTCCGGTGACGCCAAGCCGATACGTTGGGGCCGCCACCGCAAAGGCCAAGGATATTGCACCGCCCGGGCAGCCTCGAAAGACCCCCGTTGCCAAACGGCCAGCGAGGGAGTTGTCTGATGATGATTCCGAGGATGAGGAAAACGAAGGAATCGGCGAATTGCCCTCACTAGAACTGCCTCCCATCACAAGAAGTAGACTAAAGCCGAAGACTTCGAGAGGCATTACAACTTCTGAGCAGAGACCAACACGCGTCACACGGTCCACAGCCGGTGCAGCGAATATCAGAAAGGCTGGAGTAGTCCCCAGTCTATCTGCACATGCACCTGCCCCACCATCCCCGGTTAAGCCAGGGCAAGGACCCAATAAAATTCCTAGACTAGCTACTACAAGGACAACATCTGCTGCCAAGGTCGCGACAAGAGGGCATAATCCGACGAGCATTGCATCCAAACCAGCGGGAACAGGCATGATTACGCGACAAGGGGTAGTTGGCACCCGTAGACTTGACCCTCCGTTGTCGCCGTCAAGGTTACCAACATTGATACCCTCAAAACGTCCCCATCATGCGTCAACTCTTAGCGAGGTTAATATACCACCAAATACAGGAGCAAAAGTGGGAAAGGATGACCATGGAGTCCTTCGCGATACATGGATGACCAACAATGCTTCGACTGTTGTGGTCCCAGCGTCGAAAACAACCGGACGACCTGGGCTAAGGAGTGTAAGGCGTAGGCGAAGCAGCTTTAGTTCTGCAGACGTCGTTGTATAGAGTATCTGCGCCCTTTATTTACTTGTCTTGGCTTCGTCGTTAGTACATCCTCATCTGTCCTCATCCAGCATGCATTCTCGCTCTATCACTAGTCCTGTGGCTATTTAGGCAGTCTGTAGATTGTAAATGCATCCCTACACTGTTGAATACCTATGTACACATTCAAAGAACCATCTGAGATCTTCTGGGTCCACCCCAGGAGTGATTCCATGTCCAAGATTGGCTATCCATCGCCCTTCTTTTCCGAAGGCTTTGCACATGTACTCCACGTAAGCCTCGATAGCATCTCGACCGCCATACAAAACATTCGGATCCATGTTGCCCTGGAGAGCGACAGGCTCCCCGGTGTTTTTTAGCGCCACGCGCCGCGCCTCCTCAGGGTCAACGCACCAATCGAGGCCAAGAACATCATAATGGGACGCGGCGGCCAAGACGGCCAGAGATTGGTTCGCACCCTTGGCGAAGAGAGTGAGGGGAACAAGGGAATCTAGTTTACTGAGGCGATCACGAACGGATAAGGAGATATACTTGAGAGACGGAAGAGAGAAGGTCTCAAAGTCGTATGGCGAGAGTTCCCCTGCCCAGGAGTCAAATACCTGAAGGAACTGGGGAACTTAATGATCGTGCTATCGCAGCTATCTATAAGCCTACCTGAGCACCCGCCTTGACCTGGCCAATCAGGAAGTCAACGCAGACGTCCGCGATCCTTTTCAGAAGTGCTTTCGACTCTTCTGGGTATTTAAAGAGCCACGTCTTCGCTTTTTGGAAAGTTTTGCTACCCCCTCCCTCTATCATGTATGCAAAGAGGGTCCACGGTGCCCCACAAAAGCCAATGAGAGGAACTTCGCCTGCGAGCTCCATGCGGGTCCGAGTGATAGCGTCAAACACATACCCAAGTTCCTTGTTGACGTCGACCGAAGGTTGGAGCCTTTGTACGTCACTTGGCGTCTGGAGCGGATCGGGAAAAGTCGGGCCAGGATTCATAAGGACCTCCATCCCCATGGCCTGCGGGATGACAAGGATATCACTGAAGATGATGGCAGCGTCAATCAAGCCCGAGTATCGACGTATAGGCTGCATCGTGATTTCTGTAGCGAGCGCCGGCGTGCGGCAGATGTCAAAGAACTCATGTTTTTCTCTAACCTTACGAAACTCTTTTTATAATGGTTGGGCGATAGGGAATAGTGTACAACGCGAAGGAAGCATACCAGGAAGATAGCGTCCCGCCTGGCGCATGACCCAGACCGGCGCTCGCTCTGTCTTTTCCCCTGGAAGAGCGATTAAGTCAAAAATGAGCACAGAAAGAAGGATTCAACCTCGTGCAGCTCTGAGGAGTAGGTCATTTTTGAGAGGTGGGAACGCCATCGTCGCAGTTGTCAGCAGGAAGTTTCTACCCCGCGTCTGTCATCATCAATGGATCCGTCTCAACTCGTTCAACAGTCCGTCCACCTTATTTCCGACCTCATTAACTGCTTAACGACTGCTTAGGTTCAAGAAATCAGGTGAATTTGACAGGCTGCGGCGACATCTACTGTCTCAGTTCCAGAGAAGTGTAAGTCAACTGCGTCCGAGCTGGCGCTTCTCACCCCACAACCCAGGATGGAATAACTACTTTCAAGTCCAAAGTGGAAGATATTGCTCGACAGCGGCTCGCGTCAGATGACAAGCTCCAGCAGTTGTCGTCCGACGTCGTTCATAAGGAGCTCATGCAAGAAGTGGATAGGCAAGCCTCATGGGTCTCAATGCTAATTGACTGGTTGACTGATGCTCGGCAAGGTATCCCATCGTGGAACGTGCAGCAGCAGACATATGTACCCTTTCTGACGCTTCATTAGCCGAAGACGTCCGTTCTTCCGTGCAGCGTATGCTGCTGGCTTCCTTGCCAGAGTCTAGCGCTACTGAAGCGCCTCCGGCTACGGAGGAGGCCGATACCGCACCGAAGCACAACGAAGCACCATCATCTCTCCTTTCTTGACAGGATATCGTTTCGTCTTATCACACACACACACACGTACATCACACGGGATGAACGCGACAATCGGTCGCATATCAAGGTTGCATCATGTTTCCCGGCATAATCCCCAGGCCTCAGGTAACGGCCCGCTTGTTAATGGGTAGCTATTGCGGGACGATGTGGTTTTCAAAGTCGCGTAGCTGCTTGTAACTTACCGCATCGAGACATGGTCAGCGATCATTCAAGTGGGCGGGGTGCCACACGGCAATTGAGCGCACCTACAAGATTTTTTGACACAAGGCACAACAGTTACGCCAGTAATCTGTACAATTTATAATGACGTGAACAATAGGCTGAGTGAAGTCCAGTCACTAGCACGAAAGGAGTGGATGCGATAGTAGTAAAAGAAGCAGAGCAATCCGAGTAACATAACCAATTAAGATGAAATCAGATGTAGGTATCCAACAACGATAGAGTAGTCACTTGAGCTCCTCTGCCTGAATTAGCGACACAGCTTTCTCGGAGCGCGGTTTAATGCTGCATCTGAACGGCTTTGGGTGACTGTAGCGATTCGCCTATCAGTCAAGCAAGATACACGACAGGAAGGGACTGTACCTAATAGTTCCCGTGGTGTTGTCGTGAACAGGTTCAATGACGACACCATTCTCTACACACTTTGTTATGTCGAACACGGCCAACGCAAGTACGCAGGATATAAAAACGGATATATCCGCAAGGTGCATGCCTTTAATATGTGATCTAGAAACAGCGCACACAATTGCCGGGATGACCCACCTGGACAGATGCTACTTACGCAGCGGGCACGGTCATGACAGATCCACACATGGCATAATGGTACCACCTACCGCCTTCCAAATCCAAAGCAAACTTGACGTGGATCAGGTTCCGCTGGATGGGATCGTGTCGCAATAAATCGCTCTGGCTTAAACGCCAATGGGTCCTCATAAACTTTCGGGTCATGTGTGAGCCTCCTGCACCATTATATCAACAATGTCGACCAAAATTCAAGGTGGTAAGAGGCTCCTACCATATATTCGGTATGACAAGGGAACCCTTTGGTATAAAATAGCCATCTTGGATGTTATCCTCCGTTGCACGATGCGGGACAGCTAATAGAATGAGCCAAGTCAACGAGGGTCGGGAGAGAGGAACTCGGCTCACCCATAGGCACGACAGAATTCCAGCGGAAAACTTCTTTTACTAATGCATCAACGTACGGCAGGAGCTCGCGATCCGCGTGCGTAGGAAGCCTGTCACTACCTACGACAGAGTCTATCTCGCCCTGTGCTTTCTTCGCAACTTCAGGGTATAGCGTCATCGCTAGAAAGAAGGAATATATTGCTGATACGGTCTAGATTGTCGCACGTTGGCTTCTGCAAGGGGCACATAATCTATAATTTACTCACAGTGTCAGCTGCACCTGCATATAAACTTGCGGCACTCCATTTGAGATCAAACTCTTCCTCGTGGCTGAGCCGTTTACTCTCCAGAAGCGTTGATGAGAAAGATATAGGAGCTGTCCCAGCAGCCTAGAGACGGCTCGTCAGTCAAAGTTCGAAAATGATCATGAAAAATACTCCTTACTATCTGCTGTTTGACGAAATTGTGGGGCTGTTCAACCATATCTGAAAGCGTGGAAGCCCAGCTCTCAGCTTTCTTCTGGAAGCCTGCCCCAGGTAACCAGGAGGGAATATAACGTACTATCAGGAAGCTTAGGCGGAATCCAAGTACGGAAGGTATGGTGTCATACAAACTGGTACGAAATCAACCAAGAATCCACCAGGGGCCGTCGCGAGTGAAAACTGTTCTGTGGCTTTGTCTGCGAGTTCTATGAAAGGGTCGTTGTTTTCTTTCACTTCGTATCCATGGGAGATACGAAGTATGATGGCCCCGGCCGTTCTAGATACAAGCAGAAGGGTCAAGTTGCCAGATTGAAAGAGAGAAGAAAAAGAAACGAACTTGCGGATATGGGACTGAAGATCTTCTGGCTTTGCAAGAACCCTGCGCAAGAATCGCCTTGTTTCCGATTCTTCTATGGGAAGAAAGTTTTTCATGGTTGCATGGCTTCCTACTAGGCTGTGGAAGAGACGACGGTAACGCCGGAATCGATCACCGTAAGGAAGCAGAACAAGTGTGTTTTTCCATCCGACTAATTCACCGCCCATTTGCAAGACAGGCCTGTCAGAGTATATCGCGCTCTTCTTATCCAACATCTCGTATACTACCCTGTGAGAGTTGAGAATGATGATAGGTTGACCTAATACTGTCACAGAGCAGATATCACCTAATAGCATAGATCATCGAGCCGGCCAAGCCAGGAAACGGGAGGACAACGTACCCCATGTGTTTCCCCACTCAGCAAAGGTCAGCCATTCTTTGTCCGTGGGCATGTCAAGCGCATTTCCAATCAGAGGGTACCCCTTGGGACCAGGCGGTAGAGGTGGGATGCGCTTCGAGTGCCATATCAACTTGATGACAATTAGAGCAAAAAGAATTAAGCAAATATCCACGGCAAGAAAGAAGTTGTGTGCCAACAACAGAGAAAGTGCACCTAGCATGAGTAACGAACGTCAGGGGAAAAGGATTGAATGTTTTGGCTTACAGATGAGCGGTGGAGGGTTGACGATTTTTAAATGGGATTGAAATGAAAAATTAGCATCGCGACATGAGCTTCTGGGATGGTTCGCTTCGTTGAATAATTCTGGTAGTCATGCAGGACTCCGCGGCAATCGTAACAGCAATTGCTGTTTCTGGCAGCGGCGATGGCCACGCGTTAACGACAGCCATCATCTGGTTCTCTGGTCCCTGGGCGGGCGCCATCTTAAATAAGAAATGCACTTGCACTCGCAGCACGGCAGTGAAGAACACGTAATGCAGGCAGTTCCTTGATAGCGTGCAAATTTCTTTAGAAGGATCGCGGCTGCCGCGCTTCGTGAATCTCCAGACGGCGAATCGGTGCTTTCTAATCTAAGCTACGATAGTCAACGTCATGTCCTTCGGAGGAAACCCGGCTTATCAAGAGTCGTCGCCGTCGTTGTCGTCGGAGACTGTTATGTAGCGAGTTGAGTTAAGCACCTGCCCTGGGTGGTTCTAGCCAAGCACAGCCAAATACAACTTGAAGGGTTTTCCGGCGCCAGCCTATTACCGTAATTAGGTTCAAAATAATGGCAGTAGGTGCAATAATCCTTTTTGACAATCTCTTTGTTCATTCTGCCCTACACAGAGCCGTTGCGCTAGGTCCCTTTGCTCTCTTTCACGTCCCAGCACATCCTTATTTTCAAGGTTTATTCTTCCGACAAAAGCGTCTTGGATCCTCAAATTTACCATACCTTCTAGGTATCCGATAGCTCCGACGTCTATGCGATGGCTGGCCACGGCAACTGAAACAGCCCCACAGTCAACCCCATCTCCGCCTCCTGTTACGCCATCAGACCCCAAAATATCAAAAATTGTCGATGACATCTCGGGCCTAACTCTACTACAAGCGGCAGACCTTGTAACTTTGCTGAAGGTGCGACATTCGGTCATTGATCCCGCGTACGCTTGTAGTAATATAGAGCAGACAAGGCTAAATATTCAAGAAATTGCAATGCCAGTAGCTGCCGCTCCAACTGCGGCGGTGCCTGCCGCAGATGCAGCTGAAGCATCGGAGGTCAGTTGGCTGCTGTTTGAAGCCTTTCTCCCACTTTTCAAGTTATTTATCTGTCCAACTAGGAAAAACCCAAAGAGAAAACATCCTTTAACGTCAAGCTCGAGTCTTTCGACGCGTCCGCAAAGGCCAAGGTCATCAAGGAAGTCAAGGCACTTATACCTAACCTAACCCTGATCGAAGTGCGTGACCAAGTTTACCTACCGGCTGACTAGACTATTCACCTTGTGAAATAGGCCAAGAAATTCGTCGAATCGCTACCGCAGGTTCTAAAGGAGAATATGCCAAAGGAGGACGCAGACAAGCTGAAGGCGACGCTGGAGGGTCTTGGAGCTGTAGTCAAGTTAGAGTAACTTTAGAACACCATAATTCATTGATTGATCTCTGGGAGAGTATCTCACTGGTAGGAAAAGAATGCATTGTGTGCACTATGATGCAGAATTATAGGTAGAAGCATAATTACTGACACATACAAACTGTCCAGTTAATCCTCAGACAGATACCGATACTCAAAACGAAAGTCACTTTTCTTCCGCTGACACCATGATCCTTCCCAGTCAAAGTAGACATAGACACCTTGCTCGTATTCTTCGGTAATCGCTTGTGGCTCAGAATGTCGTTGGAACCATGTTAGGTACTTCACGTGGAATCTCCAAGACTGTCGCTTCAACTCCCTAGCTGCGAGGTATCTAGGGAGTACTCAGTTCCAATTATCGCTCACCAAACAACAAACACGCACTGTTGATATGTACCAGGAAGATAGTAAAATATGTAGAACAGTGTTTCCACGTCCAGCTGCGAGAAAATTGCGGCTGTGCTGAGTAGAGGATGGGGTGTCTGAGGATAGTATGGTGATGTCTGAAAGGCATTCTTAGGCACGTAGTATTTAGGCCTTGCAATACGAGTCAGTTATCGATGACATCAAAAATAAATAAATAAATAAAACTCACTTCTCGGTATCCTGTGGTTGTGGAATCCCAGTATAGCCACTCTCAAGCATCTTGTGGACCTGGTCAAGGTTATTCATGCGCAAAGCAGCTATTTCACGGAACCTCAGTAATCAAATGTCTGAAAAGCCAGAAGGACCTGCCTTTTTGCTTCACACTTTCAAATGAAACAACGAGATCTGACAAGGATCCAGGGAAAGCCGACGCCTTTTGCTGCTGCGGTACTTGCTGGGTTGCAGATGGAGGGCGTTGGCCCCCTACAGCCGTTTGAGGCGGCTGTGGTGCAAGAGATAGTCCAGCCGCTTGTTCGACCTGCGAGAGCTTAACGCCGGGAGGGAATTGTGGTACCTGTTGCGTCGAGGTAGGTAATGATGTGCTATCTGTTTGTGTATTAACAGGATATTGCTGAAGTTGTTGAGGCAGTGGTGATGGGCCACTTGGCGACATTGGTTGTGCAGACGATGGCTGAGTGCTTCCGTTAACAGAAGGATGAGCTTGATGCGAGGTCTCAACCCTGGTGATAGGCTAGAAACAATACCTTTCAGCCATCCTCTTAAACACTGAGGAGAAGACTAACTGCAATTACTTGGGATTGTGGTGCAACTTGAGAGAGTGTCGCAAACGATTCTGCGTGAGGAACAGCAACCCGCGTTAAAAGGCAATAGTAAGAACGGTATGGGTGCGTACCTTTTCGCAGAATAGATGGGCGCTGTGGAGATGCTGTGACTACCTGGCCGCTCACTGAGCTTGGAACTGTCTCAGATAATGCAGGGGATCCTTGGCCAGAATAGAATGAATCGTCGGGCTGTTGAGATGCAGATGCGGATGATGATAGCATCGGGCTTGTTACTGAAGGATGTGTAAGGCTAGGGGAAAATGATGCCACGGACATTTCTATTGTTGGTGGGGCAGAGAGAGGTACCATTGTATGCGCCGCTGCTGATGGCGATTGGTTTACTGGCACAGCTGTAGTTGGTGTTTGCACCTGGGATACAGTCTGTGCAGGGGCCGGATGGGACGGGGTCTGTGGGGTAACAGCTGCAGCTGCTGCTGCTGCATACTTGATTGGAGTTGATGATGGCGGTTTTTGTGGTAAACCAGCCTTGAGTATACTTGCCATAGGTTGTTGAGTAAAGTTGATGGGTGGAGGTTTCGCTGCTGGGGGTTATATTCAAGGAGTCAATATGATAACTCAAAGGCGATAGCGGGACAGGCCTACTATCCACGGAGGGTTCTGCAACAAATTAGATTCAGCCCCATCTCAGGAAAGTTTGCACATACTTCTCAGCTGTAGTGTTGCTGCAGCCTTCTTCAATATTGGACTTTCATCCCGTTTGCTACTTGTTATACTTTCTTCATCGTGCTTCTTAGACTGCGACCGCGAAGGTACGTCTAACAGGTTCGCGAGTCGAAAAACACCAAACTAACAAGTAGTAACATACCATCGCTTGCCTCGTCCGAATCATCGCTATCAACATCGTCATTCACAAGGCCAAACTTCTCCTCCTCCTCATCAAGTCTGAGCTCGTCGTAAATGCCTTCGTCTTCATCAAAATCTTCATCCTGCACAAACAAATCGCGTCAACCATACGGCCCAACTGTGCATATTTTTGTTAACGAACCGTGTTGCTTTCCACGAAATACTGAACATCATCCTTGAGAGCCAAAACTTTGTCGGTCGATAGAGAGCCGTTGTTGAGCAGGCGTAATATTATTTCTAACCGGCCAACGTGCCACTTTCGCCGTTCATTTAGGCTCTCGAGCTCCTCTTGGCGACCAGTAGCACTTGACTTGTTCCTCTTCTTCCCTATTCCCTGGAGCCCCTCAATCTCAGCCTCTGTCTGCTCCACTTGCATTTGCAGTTCTTCCACTTGTCCCTGAAGCCATTGCATGGTATCTTCTTTCTCCTGCTCCTTGGGGTCCAGTTTCGCGGCTTGTGTAAGGCCTTCTTTGGAGAACGCCTTTGTCTTCATCTCCTTCTCACAAGCTTTGAATTTCTCCATTTGCTATTAATATTAATTGCGCGCGACAGTTGCAGTGCGGGTTGGGAGGGAAAGGGTTAGTATTCATTCAAGTCGCGAAATGTGTAGAATATAGGCGCAACGTCGCGAAGCAGGCATAGAATGGAAATATATGTGTGCACCGAAGTTGATAATATGGGCTCACCGTTTCAATGAGACGCCGATTATCCACAAGCTGCGATTTATCCTTGATGTCATTACTTGCTACCCAGGTTTTGATTTGGTCTCGTAGCCTTTGAAGCTTCTTTATTTGTGTCTTGAGGTCTAGCTCCAGTTTCTCTTTCTGTGTTTGGTTGGTGGACGCCTGCATCTTGTCGTATATACTCTCGAAGAGCTCAACGCCCTCCGAGACCTTCTTCAAGGTCCTGTCAATCTCGGCTACGAGTCATATGTAAGAATGAAATTATGTGAACATGAGCACGCTACTTTGTAGTTTCCTCGCTGCCATGCTGCTACCTCAACCCGGAACTTCAGATATTGGTTCTAAGGCTGGCGATTGCTGTTTGTCCCCATTTGCTGGGAAAGTTGCTGACTAATATTGATTAACTATCCCCGTATGCGCTTAACCTCCAGCGATGCGACCACCCCAAAAGCACTGGATAGTAGACTCCAGGTTCGAGAAGGACGGTACACATTATCTGCGTTGATCGACAAGGCTCCGTCCACATAGATATGGGACGGGCGTAGCCAGAACAGTTGTATCAAGCGCCAATACACGTAGACTGAGATTGGTGGCCCATTTATCGTGTCTGACGACAGGCAAGTTCCATCATTCTAAAATGAGTTGAATCATTGGCAAAAAATAGAGATGACCTATGCTGAGAAACTGTAGGCTGCGATTTGGACAATCATCACGTGCGATCATGGCCCAATCGGGCTGTAACCACAAGCAAGCAGTATTCACACTTTTAAGGCTGGTTACCTCCTCTCCACCATGAAGTCCCTTCGCAAGTCCTTAACCGGAGCCAGCAAGGATCCTCATCGTCCTCTAATATCAACACCACTTCCTCTGCCAACTATATCGAAGCCTCCCTCATCAATTTTGCCCCCTTCCAAAGTCATTCGGGCCGCAGGGCCATATAAATCGCAGGCCCCTCAGGAACTGTCTTTCCAGAAGGGTGACTTCTTCTATGTGCTCAAAGATGATGGAGGGCAATGGTATGAGGCGCATAATCCAGTCAATGGTGCCCGGGGACTCGTCCCCCGACGTCTGTTCGAAGAGTTCAATAAAGGAGTTGCTTCGTAAGCTTGTGCTTTGGCATCGACTACGAGTCTGGCTCATCAGAGAATAGTCTTAACATCTCCAGAGCGGCAACTGCTTCGCCATCATCAATGCCCGAACCCATGAGTAGTGCACCCGTAAAATCGCTAGCTACACCACGCGGGCCAAAATTGCAAGTATACTATGCCATCGTACAGCATGATTTTATCGCAGAAAGACAAGACGAATTAGACGCCAAACGTGGTGAAGCAATTACCGTCGTGGCCCAGTCAAATCGTGAATGGTTCGTTGCGAAGCCTATCGGAAAACTCGGAAGACCTGGCCTTATACCTGTCTCCTTCGTTCAAATTCACGATCCCGTCACCGGTCAGCCCATTCAAAACGTTGAAGAACTCATTGACAATGGAGCGTTACCCAAAGTTGAAGAATGGAAGCGTGCGATGATCAGCTACAAACAAAACAGCATCACTCTTGGAGTGATTGATTCTCCAGCTTCAACACCTGGCCCACAAGCTCCTACTCCATCCGATCCAAATATCGACATCCAAGGTCCTACGCCAACCAAACCAACCTACCCACTAGAGAGTGGCTTTGCTCCGCCTTCCGACTGTCTTCCGGACGGAATACTTCTGTCTGCACGAGTCGTATCCTTCCACCATGAAATGAATGAATATTGGTTCCGGGTTGACGCGATCTTCCAGCCATATGGTTCTTCCGATGAGGATCTCCCCTTGGCGAAACACCTCATTCTATTCCGGGCATACAACGATTTCTATGATTTTCAAGTTTCCCTCCTTGACACGTTCCCATGCGAGGCTGGTCGAAGGCCCCCTGACCAACGGGTGTTGCCATATATGCCAGGACCTGTTGATGAGGTCGACGATGCCCTCACTGCAAGTCGAAGAGAAGAACTTGATGTATACACCCAAGATCTGTGCGATTTGAGCAAAGCTGGGTACCGCCATATCTTGGAACATAGCGTTGTACGGCAATTTCTAGCCCTGAAGCCTGGCGATGTCGAGAATGACGTAAGATCTCGCGGAGATGACCTAGAAGCATTTCGTCCCACGGATCAACATGACCGGTTATCGGAAAGATTCGGCCAGCTGAGTGTACAGCCAAACGCACGCGCCAAAAGCGATGGTTCCGAGTATGAAGATGAAGGCTATGCTGCATCCCCCCAGCAACCCTTTTCTGAAAGAACTCAGGTTCTTTACAACTCGGACGGTGAAAGGCGCCCATCCCAAGAGAGCACCACAAAGCCACGTTCTCAACCAAAGGGCCACCAACGTGCTGGGTCAGCAGCGTCCTCTTATCGAAATCCTTCGCCATACAATCATTCCAGATCACGGTCTGCCTCACCCCAACAATTCGATGGTCCCTGGAACGATTCTACTTACCAGAGTAACCTTGCGACCATCCAACAGCCGAACCATCAACATAGCGCTTACACCCACATGCCTAACCCCTCCATGTCTTCCCAGCGCTCTTCATCCCATACTACATCCTCTCGCTCGCGTCCACATCCCACTGCAGCAACGAACATTAATAACCCACCTATTTCAGCTGCGAATCCTCAAACTGCTTTTGTCAAAATCAAGATCTTCGACAAAGGGTCAGACGACCTAATCGCAATACGGGTTCATCCGAGAGTATCTCATGCGGAATTGATGGACAAAGTTAACTCGCGGCTTGGGAATGGGGTCAACATCCTGAAATACAGAGACAGCATAACAAATGGTTTCGTGGAATTGACTTCTGATGAAGACCTCAGAAGTTGGATGGAAAGTGCAGACAAACACGTCTTGTTTGCTGGATGAACTACTCGGCAGTTGACTGTCATTTGCTGAAACACTTTCTTGCTACCTATTTCAACAATTATTTAATTCTTTTTTGTAGCCCACCCTACCCCCGATGTATATTGATCCTGTACTGATCACTTCGGGCACCTCTCCTGAATCTCTCGCTCTTTTTTTCGGTCTACCTTCTGGTATGGCTCTTGTGGCTGTTGTTGTCACCACTAGAATATGTACTCCGTACCTCACATGTATTGGTATACCTAATTTTTCTCAACTAATATACCACACTTACATCCTAAGCCCCCGCTCTGATGGTGACGGTCCGGGAAGAAAATCATCCTCAATAATAGCACATCCCGCGCTCACAGCGACCCATGAATTGAACTGCGCCATAGCCGACCGTCTCGCCTTTTAAAGTGTACAGACACTTGGAATATTGTCACGGCATTTCTGGTTGTACCACACGCCTTCCTCTTACACGTTGATCTGCATTCACGACCTCGATTAAAACAGAAATGGCGTTCGCACATTTAGCACTCGACTACCTTGGCGGTGGTCTACTACGCGTGCGAGTTTGTTCTTGGCTCCCAAAACGAGGTATATGCATGGGCCTTATGTTTTAGTCCTTTCCTCTCAAGTACTGTGTTCGCAACGCCATTCTCGGACTCTTCTTAAGATCTAGGGTTTACCATCCAACCGTGTTCTTGATCTCACTGGCTATGTTGATTGCGGGAAGTTCGTTGCAGCAGGCGGATCTGAACACACCTTCAAGGGAAAGTGGAAGAAACAATACGTTCACACAATGCGCATTCCCAAATGTCGCAGTTCGTTTTTCTTAGGACGCGCCCAGAGAATGAAGTGTGAAGTCGAGCTCTGGAGACAAATAGATCACAGAAACAACCTTCCCCTGGTGGAAATCGCGCGTATTGACGGAGACGATAACAGGCTCGCCTTCATATCTCCATGGATGGAATATGGTCAGTTTTCACCCATCCTTTCAAAGTTTCACGCTGAATGAATGCAAACGTAGGCAATGTAACGGACTTTCTTAAACACAACTTTCCGTTCCCTGCAGTTAGCCTTTTGCATGACATTATCGAAGGCCTGTATTTTTTTCACAGTGAGTCTCTACAAGAACATTCTTTGTGTTTCTCGTCCGCTAATGGTTAAAGCGTTTAAGCCCGAGATCATCCATAGTGACGTCAAGGCCGTAAGCACACAGCCTGAGGTTATGTCTCATTACTCATGACTACCTTTATCCAGGTAAACGCGCTGGACAACCCTGTGTGATTTTGGCCTGAGTCACGTAGCAGCTGATAATACCCTCAGGAGAACTACTGCTATGTATACGAGCGGCACCGTGCGGTGGATAGCCCCTGAATTGATAGAGGGAGAGGTCAACATATGCGTCTGATATATATACCTATGCGGTGACTTGCCATGTAAGCTAAACCCGCAGTACCGTCGACATTTTGACTTGACAGGAGATTCTCTCTGGAAAAGTTCCATTCAACGCAGCGCGAACTGTGATATTAAAGGTAATGGGCGGAAATAGGCCCGAACGTATTGTTTCATGTCACTCAGAAAGCTGGTACGAGGCGCATGACTCGCTCATCGGCGCTTGGGCACATTCCCCGACATCTGTTTGAGGAGATCAACAAACCCTCCATCCTGTAAGCTTGTGCTTTAGCTTCGGATTTAAGCCTGGCTCATTCTGCCACTCTCCCGCGCTCAACCGACGAGTGGCGTATCTATGAAATCACCAGCTAGAGCGTATTGGACTAGAGTACAGATATACTACGCCGCTGTACGGCACGATTTCATCGCGAAAAGACAAACCGAGTTGGATGCCAAACGTGGCGAAGCAATTACTGTCGTAGCTTGAACAGACCGTGAATTGTTCTTAGCAAAGCCTATTGGAAAGCTCGGCTTTATACCTGTCTCCTTCGTACAAATTCATGATTCGGTTACCTGGGAAACTCATCGAGAATGTAGATGAACTCCTCTATAGCGGCGCATTGCCTGAGGTTGAAGAACGGAACCGCGCGATGATCAGCTACGTTCAAAACAGCACCACCCTTGAAGTGATTGATCCCCCAACTTCAACACCCAGCCCACAAGCTCCTAGCCACTCTGGTCTAAATATCAGCTTCCAGGATCCAGCGTTAATCAGGCCAGCCTACCCGCCAGAGAGTAACTTCGTTGCGCCCTTGGATGGCCTACCAGACGGAATACTTCTGTCTGCACGAGTTGTGTCCTTCCACCATGAAATGAATATTCCGAGTTGATGAGATCTTCCACCATTATGGCTCCTCGGATGACGACCTCCTTTGGCGAAACATCTCATCCTGTTCCGAGCATATATGATTTCCAAGCTTCCCTCCTTGACACGTTCCCACGCGAGGCTGGTCGGGGGCCGCGACCAACGTTTATTACCATACGTCCCGAGTTCTGCTGATGAGGTCGACGATGATGTTACTGCAAGCCGTAGAGAGGACCTTGACGTATATATCCAGAATCTATGCAGTTGTACGGAAATTTCTAGCCCTGAAACTTGGTGACATTGAGAATGACGAGGAGAACAATTAGCTGCAGTACAAAGACAGGATCATAGACAGTTGGGTTCATTTGAATCAAGACCTCCAAATTTGGATGGACAGTGCAAATAAACACGTCTTGGTTGCTGAATGAGGCGGTCGCTAGTAGTTGATTGTCATTGGGAAGATTACTGTGAATACCCATTTTACTAACATCTCCAAGTTGTTTTCTCACAGTAAACCTTCCGGCCAAACCCGAACAAATAGGCCTTCTCATCTATGGTGTCACTAGCCAGAACTCTAAGGAACATGCGGCGTGTAGGACTACGAGAATGGTGGAGACAAATGCAGTATATTGGTGATGCCAAGTCTGGAAGATTGGTTGGTGCCGACCAGTACGTGAATAAGGCCTTCCTATTTTCCCATGTTGAGAACGATCCTCCCAAACAGGTTCGGTAACAGATACTTTGAAAATCTGAACTCGGAGGAGGAAGTGCCAGGTAGGAAACTACTTTCTTAAGCAGCCTGCGGGCTGACCGCCACTGAATAGGACGCCATCGATGGGTGGACTTTTCCCAGGTGCGCCAAATGTCATACCTCAACTTGGCTGGCAAAGCTGAAATATGCCTAGCATGACCCCAGCGCAACACAAGTCCCTCCTGAGTGGCATTCTTGGCTACAACATATTCGCAAGGACCCGCCGGCCGAGGACCCAATCATTCAACAGTCCACGCCTCCCTGGAAAGGAGTAAGTTTGCCCCATATGTTGAGTTTTCAGGCCAACTACAACGTTTATAGCCATGGGTGGAAAATCTTACCGGCACCAGAGGTGCATATCGACCCTACAACACCGTCGTGCCGAAGATGAATGCCTGGGAGCCCAAAATTGCCCCACGCGGTTCTCGATAGATAGAATGCCATACATGCCGAATCATATTGGGATACTCGTAGACCAATAATCCTTATATCTTGTCTCCTCCCAACATATCTTCAACAACGTACTCCGCAATCGCTAAACTCGAGGTCAAGCCTGGGCTCTCTATGTTGAGTAAACTGATCATCGGGTTCCATTCATCCTGCGACGGAAAGTCTTGTCTGAAAATGAAGTCCTGGAAGGTGTGCCCTGGCCCTGCGATTTTTGGCCTGATTCCAACATAATCTGGTTTGAACCCTCCTGGCACGACGCCAGGCAAATAAGTCCTTACGGCTTCGTACATTTCGCTTAATCTTGTATCGTCCGGAGTAAGGTATCTTGTCCAAAAATCAAACATTTCATCATCTCCTGACGAGTCGGTCCCTGTCGGAGGGGATATCCAGTCAAGGTCAGGGCCGAATTTGACTTTTCCATTGAGATCCAGAGTGAGATGAGTTCCCAAACTATGGAAGCCATGGGCCGTTCCATGCGCCTCTGGGCAAGGGTAAATTAGGTGGGAAACATGAGAGACACCGGGGCCATGATAGGAGCCATATGAGCCGCGTGCGTAGTACATTGGTATCCTCTTGTCCTCCGACAATATCGAGTTGAGAACAACAACGCTGGACAGGCCAGCTGCGTTGATGATAGTTCTTGCAAGCAAGGTATCACTACGGTCGCTGTTTCCTGTAACAGTTTGTACAACCCAGCCATCTTCCGTGGCTTCTATGTTGGGTGTAGTTCTTGATTTCGCAGAACGTTTGTATGGATCTATTCGAACGACGCGCGTAGAATAAACGAGGACTCCCCCTTCTGAGTCCACGATATCCTTTTCAAGGCTGATCATGAGTGCATGGGAATCTACGATGCCAGTCTTCGGAGAGTATAACGCTGCAACGATGTCTTTTGAAAGGTCTGGCTCATATTTACGAGCTTGATCGCCTGAAAGAATTTCCGTTGGCAGTATTCCCTCTTTGAATGTGGCGGAATAAGGTGGCCATGCGAGCTTGCGGGATTTAACATAAAGATTCTCTATGTAGGCACGCTGGTGCGCATGAGCGACAACGAGTTTTCCTACTTGACGGTAAGGAATGTTGTATTTCTTGCAACGCTCGTAAAGGAGATCTCGTCCACGCAGACAGAGACGTGTTTTGAAGGAATCCAGGGGATAATACAGGCCTATCATGATTGATAGTTAGTCACATCGACGGCAGCTAAGGGAGCCCAAGAACCTACCTGCATGTATCACTTCCGAATTTCGTGAGCTGCATTATCTGCTTAAAATAGGTGCATGAATGTTCCACTGTGGTGACGCTGACCTAGTTTCTTCGCCTGCTCGAGTGTGACGCTCAACAAGAAATGTCGTCTTGGACGGATGACGTGCTGACAGACGTTGGGCAACCGCCAACCCGACCACACCTACCATGAATCAGCCGAGTTCGTCCATCTGATCACAAGCGACGGCACGATTACCACCGCCAATCACGAGAAAATCCACTGCAGTCTCCGGTGCCTACTTGACGTGAGCATGGATACAGCTTATAGGAAAACGTGTTCTTTCCTTGTATGCATATCGTCCATTTGCATTCAAGGCAGTCTTTAGGCCACGGATGGCGGACATTTCTAGTCAAACGAGTGGGTGGGCAACACTAATGATGGATGTATATTTTTAGAAATCGAGCAACCAGATAAGGTCTATCCATGGCCGCACCAACGACGGGCCCACAACCTCTCTCAGACGATGCCATCTCCAAGAAGCTGGCAGAATTTGACTCGATACCTCTTTTCATGAAAGAGTTACCGTCTCAGGAGACAGATGACGTTACCCTGGCAGCATTGCAGAGCCTGGCCTACGAAGGCACTCCGGATGGTGGGTAAGGTCAGATTTTGATTGTGTCCGCAATCGTTTTAAACGTGATTTTAGAGGTTGCTCAGAATTTTAAGGAACAAGGGAACGACTACTTCAAGGGAAAGCGATATCGCGAAGCGCTGGGGTTCTACACGCAAGGTATAGACGCCAAACCAACCAACACAACGTTGCTGGAGGTGCTACTGTGCAACCGTTCCGCATGCAATCTTGAACTCAGTATGGTCATGCTTCGTGAAAATGAAGGCCTATCTTATGCTCCGGTAACTCAGAAAACTATGGGTCCGTACTGCGGGACTGCTCAAAGGCTTTAATTCTCAATCCTAAGAGTTCCAAGGCATACTACAGATCATCAGTTGCTCTCCTAGCCCTTGAGCGTATGGAAGAGGCGTTGGATTGTTGCAATCGCTGCCTTTCATATGACTCTACGAACAAGGATGTGCAATCGATCAAGGAACGGGTCAAGAAGGCGAAGATAGAAAAAGACGACAAGGAGAGGAAGCGACAGGCGCGGATACAAAGGGAGAAAGAGGCAGACATAAAATTAAAGGTGGCATTCAAAGTAGGCTGGATTATTAACCTTGAATTTCGTTTCATTGACTCTCGTACCAAGGAACGTAATCTCATCCTCCTGCAAAAATACGACGGTTCAAGTAACCCGAAGAATCCCACTTTCGACCCCGAAGACGTATCGGGGAGGACTCTTATCTTTCCTGTCTTCTTTTTATATCCTCAGTATGCGACGTCCGATGTGATCTCACAATTCGTAGAGGACACACCATTCGCAGCTCACCTGTCCACGATGTTCCCCCCTCAGGCCACACCCCCAGATTGGGATGTTAGGCGCCAATACATAGACGGACAGCTGGTCATCTATGCGATGACACACAGGAAACGGCTACTCAAAGTAGGCAAAAAGATGACTTTGCACGATGTGTTCAGTACATCCAAGGCAAAGGAGGGTGATCCTCCCGATGGTTTGGAGTTGAAAGATGGGTGCCTGACGTTTGTTGTACTCCCTAAAGGCGACGAAGAAAAGAAATGGGTGGAGGAATACAAACGTTTAAGGGACAGTACATGATTTATTAGATCAAAAGTAGCTGTGAATTACAATTTGTTCATATTTGGTTACCAACTGATACACACCACCACCAGACAAGCCTTCGCCGTCGTCCCTAGTCACAACGGTTTGGTAAGTGCAGATCTTGTCTTGCGTACATCGCCGGAGGGTAGACATCACGAAGAACATACGTAGAATTGAGGTGGTTGGGTGAAAAAGCGGCGGACCCTGATGGATGTTAGCTTGTGGATTTGGATGTCAGCTGAACAAATCATCCTTTCTAGGGTTCCACTCATATCAACAAGATGTCGGTCAACCACAAGATTTCCCGCACAGCGAACGCCCCTACAACGTCTCCCGATGAGACTGAAGTCAATGTTGCTCAGGCTTTGATTGACCTTGAAAACAATGTACCAGAACTGAAGGCCGAGCTTCGGCCGTTGCAAATTTCTGCTGCTCGCGAGGTGGACGTTAGGGGCGGCAAGAAGGCTATCGTCGTTTTTGTCCCCGTGCCTCAGTTGAAGGCATTCCACAAAGTTCAGCAAAGGTGATGGGTCACTCAATTGTGCTGCTGCGTTGGATACTGATGGGGGCTATACATAGACTAACACGAGAACTTGAAAAGAAATTCTCCGACCGCCATGTCGTTTTTGTCGGCCAGCGCCGGATGTTGCGCAAGCCAACTCGCAAGTCAAGAGTCAAGCAAAAGCGGCCTCGCAGCCGGACGCTCACCAGCGTGCATGAAAAGATTTTGGAGGATCTAGTCTTCCCTACAGAGATTGTTGGAAAACGAACTCGTGTTGGGGTAGACGGCGCAAAACTACTGAAAGTGTGAGTGTTTTCGCGAAGTGAGAGCGAAGGGAGGCTAAAAGAGAGAAAATAGATTCCTGGACTCGAAGGATTCGACGGCTTTGGAGTACAAGCTGGATTCGTTTTCCTCTGTGTATCGGCGGCTGACAGGGAAGGAAGTTGTATTTGAGTTTCCAGCAGTAACACAGGAGTAGAGTAATCTAACAGAGATCACGTGGGCATTTCTGTCGCGTCGTTGGAAGGAAGAGAGCGCTCTTCGCCCATTTTAGTTTTCTCTCCTCTTCTCATTTCTTTTCCCTCTCTCCCTTCTATCACGCGCCCTCGGCGCCCATCCTCCTCCTCCCCTCCCCTTCCACAATGGAGGAGTATTCAGCACTCTATTCTTTCCCTGCCTCTCGCTATGACCAGGGCATCGACAGCAAGATCGTCATCATGGGCAATTCCGGTTTTTCTCCTCCCTTGGTTTTCAATTTCCCTGTCCCTTATCTTTCCATTCAGGTGTCGGCAAAACTAGTCTACTCCAACGTTATACACAGAATAAATTCGACCCCAAGAATACGACTTCTACGAGCGGTGCTTTCTTCGTGACGAAGAAGGTCCATGTCAACGGTCTTAAAGTTCGTCTCCAATTGTGGGATACTGCAGGACAGGAGCGTTTTCGGAGTATGGTATGCCATCGTCCCTTTGATCCCGTCATATCTCCCCCTTATCGATCATTCATAGGCACCCATGTATTATCGAGGTGCGTCGTGCGCTTCATATCTGCCTGCTGTTCTTCATTCAATAGACTTACGCGATATGAAAATTAGGCGCTAATGCTGCCCTTGTTTTGTACGACATCACTAGTGCTTCGACTTTCGACGATGTCCGTGGCTGGCTACAAGGTCCGGTTCCTGTTCTGCTGACTCATACTGACTGATATCCGACATTCCCTCTTTAGAATTAAAGAAGAATTGCCCCCCAGAACTTCTTATCTATGTTGTCGGTGCTAAGGCCGACCTTTCCCGTCAGAGACAGGTCACGCCCGATCTCGCTCGCTTATCTTTGCATAACTGGTTTCCCCCACCCAAGCCTCCGCCCCCTCCGCCCCCACCTCCCCCTTCTGCATTTTCATATATCCGACCCCGGTTTACGTCGTTCCCAGGTCTTCGGTCTCCTACCTTGGCTACCACTTCCACTTCTCCCCCGACATCCCCCATCTCGCCTGAGACACCTCCTTATCTAGATTTACCTTCTAGTCGCTCATCAGCCCTTCAGCGAAGTAGAACATCGTTACAGGCGCGCAACAAAACGGTCGGTGTGTCCAGCCGTTCTAGTACACCCCTGTCGCGCACGCCGCAGTCATCCCGCTTTGTGTCCCACTTTGGTGCGCAACCTGGCATATGGAGCGACAGTGGAGACGGAAGCAGTAATAGCATTGATGAAGTTGATGAAGAAGCTATCGAGGATGAAAGTGAATACGAGTGGGGATTGAGCAAAGGCATGGAGCTTTTCGAAGTCTCCGCGAAAGACGATATGGGTAAGGACTTTAGGCCCTATTCCTTTTCTTCCTTGTCTGAAGCGGTTCCTTGTTAGGCATTCAAAGCCTATTTGACCACTTGATTTCTGCTATTATCCTTAGAAAGGATGTTATTGAGCAGGAGAACGAGGCAAAGAAAAAACATAGCGTGTATCTGTCTGACCCTCATACTCCGACGTGGGCTGCTCAAGCGGACGAAGAAGAAGCGCGCGAGAACGCTCAGCGTTCAGGGAGCTGGAAGTGTTGCTGAAAACTCCCCCGGTGCGAATTTTATTTCCCTCCCTCCCTCCCTCCTCCCTAGACACTCCTTTATCGTCGTTCCTTGTCGCTGTTTCTCTACTTCTCGTCATGTCCCTTTCTCGGTGTTGTACTTGAGCAGCTTCCACAACTTCATGCCATGCCTTCGCTTTTCTTTTACTCAGGTCACATCTCTCACACACATACACACACCCAAGCACTACCATAGTCCCATTGTCATAACTAGTTTCATACCTAGGCCGTTGATACACATCTATCTTATATCTACTTACTCAGTATATATGACATACCAATATGCATGAGCTAATCAGAGGAAGTACCTGGAATTGAAACTCCTCCGCAGCCTCGGGGATCCAGAGGTCGTGTAACTGTCCAGACGACGAGCCCCAGCTCCTTTATCCCGCGTTTCCATGTCCCTTGATCAATCAGACCCGGCTGCAGGTGGAGCAAAGGAGCTGAGCCATGAATCCAACGTCTGCCGGCCAGAGCACTGCTTCTACGCCTTCAATGTCCTCGAGTGCGCCCTCACATCCGCGCCATCCTTACCCCCGATGTTCCCTGATGAGAAGTAGTGCGTACCCCCGCTATTGACTTAATTAGCCGACTGCCACTGAACCCGGAAGCGCAGCCCGCTGTTCGTAACTTGGAGCACCCGACCGTCTCGGGCTGGACAAGCATCCCAACTCCGTGGCTGTATAGGCACATTCGAGCCTGCTGCTCTGCACGAAGGGATTTCTGAATACGCTCTGTTCAGCGCCTTTCGCGATTCGCGATTCCGCAGGATTACCAAAGCGGAACTTCCCCTTCTCGAATGCGCGTGCGTCCGCTCCTCTTTAGTGGTGTCTCCCTGCTCGTATTCATCTTTGTTTTAATCTTGCAGAATCTCCTTGCTCACAGACTTTGAGGACGCTGCCTCTTATCTCGACTGGACGGTTGGAGTCCATGGTGTCTGGGTCACCTTCCCCCACCCATCATCTATAAGGTCGTCGTCCGAGTCGCCTTCCCCCTTCTCCTCTTCCCCTAACCTGCCGCGGTTGACTTCCAAGCGATCATTTTCCGCAACCTATCTACCCGACGTGCCCCCGGAACAAGGCTGGGATAAGGTTGAAACGGTAGATAGCGCCATTCGCAAAGCAGGATGGAACGGTACTATTACCGAGGACCTTCGTAGGAGTATCAAACTCCGTAGGTATCAGAGCAAGAAGTTCACAGTCTCCTGGGATGACTATGCTCAGTGGAAGAATGACCAGCTGGCGAACTAATCAAAGGCGTATAGAACCGTCGGGCTGGGCTGGCATATCACATATTGACATTGTGCGCTGTATTATATAGACTGTTGTACCCTCCCCCTTCCGCACGAACTCTTGATGTTATCTATCGTCTAAGTCATCTAGTTTATCCGGGAATAGTCTTTCCCTCCAAGCTGCCAAGCGATTTGTTGGTGCAACCCAGTGCGCCTCGAACCCCGCGCCAAATCTCGCCTCTAGCTTCGCCCAAACCTCTCGGAGGACATCTTCATTCTGGCCGCTCGTAAGATCGAAAGCGTACATAATCCAGTGCACCGTCGATCGGGAGGCTTTGATGTCTCCTGGCGTATTCAGAAAGGTGTCGAAGATAACTTGAAGGTTCTGCAAGGTCCAACGGGTTCGGGAATTGCTGGATAGCCACGGATTTCCATCTTGCAGAGGGGGAAGCCCATTACGCGCGAACCCAAGAAAGATGGCACGGAAAGCAGTGTTCATCAATGTGGTCAGATGGCCGTTGGCAGCACCTTCTGATTTGAGCATATCCGTGAATACGCTTAACGTAGCGGACAAATCTCCATGATAAGCCATCACCTGGATCACGGTAGCGAACGTAACGTGGTTGGGTTCGACGTTAACGGGAATGTGAATGTACTCTTCCTCGGCAAGTTGCTGCCGCAATGCAAGCATCCCGCCCTCCACCCCCGTTTCTTGTTCCCAGAGCATATTATACGGAAGTAAGTGATAGATCTTCATTACAACATCGAGACGTTCGTTCTGCCCATACGCCCATATACAGGCATTGATGCCGTCCAGGCCCAGCTCGAACCTTCGCTCACTCATTTCAAGGAGAGTAGAACGGACCGCAGACATCTGCCGTGATGTTGAGTAATACTTCAGTAGTGTCAAGAACGTTATTCTGTTTGGCGATATTCCCGATACGTTCATTAAATTGACCACACGGCGCACAGCATGAGATCGACGACTGTTGACAGCAGCATTAATGAGCGAGTTATAAGTGTAAATGTCCGGTAGCGTAACATGGCTTTTGTCGTATTCAGAGGGTTGAACCTTCCCCTCAAGCGTTGATCCAGGGGAGCGCCCATTGACCATGTCACTGTAGAGACTCAACGCAGTCTCCAAATCTTCTGGTCGTGTCTTTCGCCACCCTCTCGCAGCATGATCTATGAGTACATTCCATTCGTGTGTATGGATGCGGCCGCCGTTGCTCCGAATCAAGTTCAGAACTGACAATATTCGCAGAAACTGGACATGCGTCTTGGGTCTGTTGCTGGCCAAGACACGACATAGCCTGTGCAGGTGGGCAAGGGGTATCAATGGCTCCCCGGATGCATCGTAATCTTTGGTAATAGTGTCGAGAAGTGTAGCATAGGCATTCCAAGCAGCTTCCGCACATCCAGTCGACTCTAGAATGCGTAGTAGTTCGCCCCGAGTAATTCCGGTCTCTGCGCTGCGGCCTGTTGCGTCTGAAACATCGGAACCTGTTGGGAAGGCTCTCGAAGCGCGAGTGCTGGCCTTTTTTCGCCATTGAATTGGCCTGATAGTAGGAGTTTGAGATTTTCCACCAGGGTATGAAGGGATGTGTTTCCGTGAAGTGCCGTCTACTTCTTCTCTCGTGATGGGTAAGGCCAGAAGTGGTACACCTGGACTGGGTTTGGGTTGTAGAATTGCATAAAGAGTACGCTCTCCTCTCTTCTGACGATCGTCGTGTTGAAGGTTTTTGGAACTGTCTATTGGATTCTGAAGGTCGAGCTCCCCACCCTTGCTGCAAGGCCTGTTTCTTACAGCTTGGGAGTTGGAACCAAGAATCATAGGTGCATGGGCACCCCACGCTGCTCTTCGACACTGTGAAGGAGAAGATTCCAGCAAAAAAGCACATCCTCGTCGACGAATACGGATGACCAGGGGTGGAATACTGAGGCCCGACGAGGACACTCTGAGCATCAATGTGACGTGCAGTCATCCTAAGCATGGTACACCCGGTTTAGTTGTACCCTTCAAAGAAAGATGGCAGAACATACCGCGACTTGCACTACAAAGGCTTTGAACGTTCGGGTACTCAACAGTTTTTACTCGCGCATCTACATAATTTTCTCACGGCCTTGGGAACTGTCATGAATGTGCAATAGGACATAGGATGTAGTACAAGTATGAAGAGCTATAGACCCAGTCATGCTTTGGTTTTGAGAGTCCCCAAAAATGCGGCCTTCTCCTCGAATGTTTGGAATGCACCATGCTGAACAAGAAAAATGAACAGGTTTGCTGCCCATGAAAAACATAAATGCTTACACCGAATTTCGATGATGTGTCGATAAATTTGAGTTGCACCTTCTCAAGATCCTTACGCGACGTATGTATCATCAGCGATTTCCGAATTGTGATCACACGCTTCCTCGTTCCAGGCACTGAACCTTTTAGCATGAGGAAGTCATTCTTGACGATGCCGTAATGTGGGAAGCCACCCATAGGCGTAATCTTTTTCTTTGTGATGTCGTGTTCAGTCGAGGCGTTGCCGTCGTCAGTGCCAGAACCGATCCGGTAAATCTTTTTGTTGAGTTCTGTACGGTGGTGGTATCCATCTGGATGTCCCTTAGTATTGCCCGACTCCAGGCATGGAAACTTAGAGGCTTACTTTGACCAGCACGGGCAACAGAGAACATGACTTTGGAGGGATGCCATGCTCCGATACAAGCAACCTTGCGAAGGCCTTTGTGTGTCTTCCTTGGCAGCTTCTTTGTTCCCCAACGGTGTGTAACACCCTCGAATCCATGACCCTTCGTGACAGCAATCACATCGATATTCTCATCCTGCTCGAATACGCTGCCAATCTCCACAGGCTTCTCAAGCAAGCCATGTGCAAACTCGACCTTGTCAGCGATGGCTCCGCCATTGACCTGAATTTCCATGAGGTGTGCTTTCTTCTGAATGAGGCCGGTTTTCCTGATCTGGGTGTGTGCCAGAACGCGAACGATAGTGCAATACTTGCGAATGCGTTCGAGTTCACGTGCAACAGACTTTCCGCCGTCTTCAGCGTGCTTCTTGGCGTAGCGGGTAAACGCCTTCTTCTTAGAACGGTACCAATTCTTATAGAACCGACGTTTGACTTCATCGGACAGGTGTGATGCCCAGACGGTGGTGAGACTTCGGAGGCCGCGGGGTGTCTCGACATAGCCAACAACACCTACAACGACCAAGGGAGGGGTTTCAATGATTGTAACAGCTTCGACAATTTCACGCTTGTGCATTTCTGAGATGTTCAAAGTCAATAGAAGCTTATGCAATAAAACAACGGAGAAGCATACTGGATCCGGGACGGTCAAGGTCACGGACAATGTGGGTCATACCAGCCTTGTAGCCCAAGAATGCAGTCAAGTGGACTGGTTTCTTGGGGTCATCCTATGCGCATTTGAGCTGAGTGAAGTAGATCTACAATAGACTATCTTCGAACCTTAGGGAAGGATTTGACCTTGCCACGGTGACGAGCGGAGCGTTTTCTAGGAAGGAAGCCAAGGGAACCATGACGAGGTGCTTCGTACTGCATGATGGGATGTAAGGCCATCTGCCATGATAGTCATTTCGTTATTACAAACCTTACGGTGACTGTAAACATTCAGTCAGTTAGGGGCGGACGGACCATAGGCGCCTACGTACCTCATCTCGAAGTATCTTGAGGACGTGTGGGGCGACGAGCAACCCACGAAAAGTAGGTCTTCAGATGTCGGCTCGGACGTTGCCGAAAGGTGGCTTAAAAACTGTACAGATCACCCAATTTGGTAGTGCTGCTACTCTTTATAGTAGCCCCCCTTCCCCACAGCCGAACGTGCACGACAGCCATCCTTCACATGGAGAACCAGTGCTCTTTTTGTTATCATAAGTAAGCGCCCGAAGCGGCACTTATTCCCCTCAATATGTTCTATCTTAAAACTCTTCCACCCTAGATGACAGGGGATATCGGAAGGAAGGAGTTGATTGCCTTTTAAACCCACGACCGCGCGAGTCCGCCGCTGAGTTTCTCGATGAAACAAGCGCGTCATGTTGAGTGATCAGGGCCTTAAACCACATGCTGGTCGCCTGTGACCCAGTGTTATGCGTCCCTCATATTCAAGCAGTCAATAAAAAACACTCCGTCGAAGCCAATGTTATTTCAAGATAACGATCAGGACATCGAAACATCTTGGTCAATATCTGGTCTAGGTGCCCCTCTAACAACGGAATTTACGAGCTCTCGCCTGACCTCAGGGCTGATTTGCGCGTGCGGATTTACACGAATAACGTCCAGGAGTGCATCCTTCTGATCTGGAGTCAAGTCCGGGGCGTACCTATCCCGTATCAGGAACCATACAACGCAGCCAGTAAGGCGATCTTACCTCTGGACGAAGGCTAGCAGGCTTTGGTGCCACAAAACTGGCAGTTTTTCTGAGTCGCCACGACTCCGGACTTTGTAAGTGTTGGAAAGACGAATGAAATGGAATACAAGTGCGTCCACTACTTTGTAGGGTAGTTCATACTTTTTGTCGATCAGTACTCGAACAAATAGTGAGTTCGGCCCTGAACTAGGTAAGCTGCGTTCCTGGACGAGATGAAATGGAATAAACCTGCATAATCCATCTCTGCGATGCGTAGGAGAGCCGCTGATGAATGGAGCACAGGGACCTTTGTTTTTGATAGGACGGAGGCTACAATTGCAGCCTCTTTCAGGGTACATCCTTGCTGGAGTGAATGAGCTATCAGGCGGTAGTACAGGTTTGCGTACGTACATCAAGCATGGGGAAAATTATCCCTTTGAAGAAAGCGGCAGGCTTATACAATGCTCTTTTGAGGCTTTCGTAATAGTGAACATTCAGTTTCTTATTTTCTTGGATGTCGGCTCGAATAGCGTCCAACAGAACAACGTTCAAAAAAAGCTGTGCTTGTGGAGGCTTCATTGTTGATATAAATATTCTTGTTGCAGCGCGACATGCATGCGGTGACCAGTTTTCGGGACTGGTCAACGCCAGAACACGAGCCCAGGCGGGTAGGGAAGGGATGATTTTGAAAATCTTCGGAAGCGGCCCGGATCTATAGCCATGAAGTAGTTGTCCAACACTGTGGATGCGTTAGTACGAAAAACGGATCATATGAGCTCATGCTTACGTTCTGTAAGATTCAACAACTCTCGGGTCGAGTCCTAAGGCAGGGTCCGGTTTTGTTTTGTCTGATAGAAAAGGTATCCATCATTCATTTACGTACAGGGTCTTGCTCGGGTCCTGACTTTACCTTGCTCAACATTTTGTATCGTCGCAACACCTGTGTCATTTCCGCTCGCTAACTTTGCGAAAATGATGTCCGCCAGGGTTTGACGCTCGCCGGAATTAGGAGGGAGCAATGCATCTAATGTTTTCATATCACCAGCATCTATTTGCTACATACCCATAGTTTGAGCTTAGGTTTTGTTCTTGTGGTCAATGATATTCTCACAAATTCTTCTTCTGGATCTCCAAATTCCTCATCGGCATTGAAATCCTCGTCCTCGTCCTCATCTCCGTCTCCGAATTG
This sequence comes from Amanita jacksonii TRTC168611, assembly GCA_000497225.1. Taxonomy (NCBI): domain Eukaryota; kingdom Fungi; phylum Basidiomycota; class Agaricomycetes; order Agaricales; family Amanitaceae; genus Amanita; species Amanita jacksonii. Next base: position 133,846 of record KI547007.1, read on the forward strand.
AATTCTCGGCTCCGAAAAGTCCTGCGGAGATGAAGAGCTCTCCTCTTCATCGGTTAACTCCATTTCATCTTGCTGAACCTTTGCAAGGTCGAAAATACGCTTCGACGTTTTAGGATCTAGCACGGCCTAAGAACAATGAACGGCAGCTAGACCAAAAAGGCAGGCTGAGTACTTCTGAGATATCCTCGTCAACATCGGTGCGTTCTCTTTGGGATTTCTTCCTCTTGCCAGGTTGGGACACCCGACCGTATTTTGCTTCCAAATCGTCGTTCCCCAGCTGAACGAGCAAGGGATCGTGCTTCGGTCGTTGGGGGCCTTTTGCAGCGCGAGGCATATTTTTCGGTGGCGAGCAATCAAAAATGGTCGGCAATCTCCTGTCCCGTCATGATCGACTTTGTCGGAGGCGAACGTCAGCCACTTTTCATATCTTCGGCAAAATATAAGTCGTCCGCCTTCACCGCCAGGGTTTCATCTTCTCCTTCTCTCCTTCCTGCCTTCATCTGCCTAAAACAAAATGAGCAACTCTCCTGTGAGTCACGCCATCGCACCTTATCATGCGTTGGCCTGTCTCATAAATACTAGGTTAAAACTCTGGACAAGGACGGCAACGAGATATTCACCGTTGGATTTACGCGCTTCGGCTTCGACTGCGAAGTCCCATTGCACGCTCTTCGGTCTTTATATCTTAGACCTCATTACACCGTTCCAAATGATTCAGCAGATATTCTCAACTTGGACGATGAGGCCCTTGCTAGCGAGCACGCTAAATTTACTCAAGGGCTTGAGCTCTACCAGTCCAAGTCGATCTACCACCCTGAAACTCGTTCCATCTCCTATACTACTCTTTGCCGGTTCCCCCCAGTGAAATTGCTTCCTCCCTCTCAACGTAAACGTATTCTCGTAACTGGCGGGGCGGGCTTTGTTGGTTCCCACCTGGTTGACCGCTTAATGTTGCTTGGGCATGAAGTCACGGTGCTTGACAATTTTTTCACTGGGTCAAAGACTACCATAAGCCACTGGGTTGGACACCCTAACTTCGAGCTTGTGAGGCATGACATCGTGGAACCTTTCATGATTGAGTGCGATCGTGAGTCTGTCCTAAATATATATATATATAGTTTGATGGTTGATTGTCCTTGACATTGTCAGAAATATACCACTTGGCATGCCCCGCGTCACCTCCTCATTATCAATTCAATGCCGTCAAAACCATTAAGACATCTTTCATGGGTACTCTCAACATGCTTGGCCTAGCAAAGCGCACAAAAGCTCGATTCCTGATTAGCAGCACTTCAGGCCTGTGTAATTGTTTGGTGATTCGCACACTTTTGCTGACTTCCTTCTAGAGGTATATGGCGACCCTGAAGTCCACCCCCAAACAGAAGACTAGTGAGTACTGATGGCTTTTTTTTTTTTTTGACATTGATCGCCTAACGTATGCCGAATAGTTGGGGCCATGTCAACCCGATTGGTCCTCGGGCATGTTATGATGAAGGAAAGCGTGTAGCAGAAACATTGACTTACGGATTCCACCGCCAAGATGGTGTCGACGTCCGTGTCGCCCGTATCTTTAACACCTATGGGCCACGTAGTACGAATCATGAAGCATTTTGCATTGTCATACACTGAATTCTGGGCTAGTGAACCCTTATGACGGCCGCGTAGTCTCCAACTTCATCGTTCAAGCACTCAAAGGTGAAGACATGACCGTTTATGGTGACGGAAAACAAACTCGTTCGTTTCAATACGTCCACGATCTCACTGACGGTCTTATCGCCCTCATGAACTCAAATGAAACGAGGCCAGTGAACATTGGCAACAGCGAAGAATTCACCATTGGGGAATTTGCCGAGTTGGTCCGTGAGGTTGTCGAAAAAGTTCAAGAGGAGGATGGTGTCAAGCTGGCACGTCAGGTTCAGGTCGTTTATAAGCCAATGCCAACAGACGATCCACAAAAGAGGCGCCCCGATACGACTCGCGCCCTAGAGTCTCTCAATTGGAAACCAAAGTGGACAGTCCGGATGGGACTTGAAGAAATGGTTCGTTATTACAAGGCCAGAATGGCTGAGGGAAGTCTCTAGATTAGGGTATTTCATGTACTATGTTTGTAATGATATGCAACATTTGGATTCTTTCCTATCACCACGCTGGATATGCAGTTGTTCGCTGTCATCGGAGAGTGGGTATGGGTGTCTGAAAACACACGGTCAATCAGAAAAAGGTCAACCTTGTGGTGGGAAACTGATGATGCAACCTTTGCTAATCCTCTACCGGCAGTTTTTTCTCCACTATTGAGTCCGGCAGGAGTCTTCCGCCCCTGGGCGTCTTCTGCAGACTCGCCGCGCAAGCTCAACGGGATCCGATCCCTATCGGGATCATTCTTAATCCGTGGGCGCTCTGTTCGACTGGTGTTGAGTTGCACAATGACAAAAATAAGATCCCATTACCAGCAACCGACAAGCCATCCTTGCCGGCATAAAACCAGTGTTCTCGATGGCGTTCAGAATATCTGCAGACACACACGGAGGTAATATGATCGGCGATGTAGCAACACAGAGCGTAACTTACCTCCGAATTGGCCGTCCGTCAGGCCTAAGGGGTGAAAGGGCAAGTTCTCTCCCTTGTCGATATTGAGCTAGCAAGCCATTTTGACTCCGAACGAAGTCCTGGGGAAGGCAAGAAAATGAGACTGGGGAAACAGGGTCTCGTTTGGTGATGGCCAGGTCGTTCATGATGTCTGCAACTTGTAGCAATGCCGTCCTCATGCGCTCCTCCAGCGCTATGCTAGGCGCCTTCAGGTCAGACCGTACACGAGACTGTCGTGCTAGGAACTTGGAGAAAACTTGGTTTGCAATGGAGGCCGCGGAAGTTAACGAGAGCGCTGCTCCGCCGCCTAAAAGTACAAGGTTAAACAAGTCTCTCGGAAGCTAATGACAGACCTTTGATATGATACACTACGGGATTCCCCTGAGAATTGACTAGTTTAGACCCGAGTAGTTCCGCGTTGTTGATAGAGTAAGTCTCGTTCTTATCACCCTGTAGAGAAACTGTAACTCAAATCAGAATATGACTAACTAAAAATGCCACTGACATGGACTATCAAAACAGGTTGCGTGATCCTTCTCAAGATGTCGTCACTAAGGGAAGTTTCCTACAAAGTTGGTTAGCTTAAAGAGACGCATCAATAGGGGAGGGCTGGACTGACATGGAGAAGCACACTAAATGTTTCCAACACTCTGTCCCTCTGGGTTGGAGGTGATTTTACCTGCCAATAGGCCATCAGCTGGGGTATGGTTTTTAGCAAGCATTTTAACGGACTGACAATATTCAAAGCTTTACCTCGTCTTGCAGCTCCGTGCTGCAGTCCTGACAGATATGTATGTTATAGCAGGACACAAGTCTGCCGGAAAGCACCTACGTTTCCTACGATTAACTTGACAGCATCAACTTGAGCTTGTTCAAGTGCCGCCAAGTCATCCGCGAAGCACCAATTCCGTAATATCTCACGGTATAATGAGTTAACCCATCTGGCCCTGAGATTATATTGAGCAACGATTCAATTACGACAAGCGAAAGACACAAACTGAGTAGACGATGGGATATTACATAGAATAAGGCTTAGGCACATCTCTGGGAATCTGATGCAGGTGTCAGAGGGGAGCGAAGTGCTGTGAGTAACACGTACAGTACAGCGAACCGTAGCGCACAACTGACCGCTACACTTTCTAGAGCTAGGACATGACAAGGTGGAAGATGAAGGCTCTATATGATGGATTAGAAGCACAGCGACGACGAGTGCCTGGAGAACGCACCTCGTGACAGAAAGCCAGGTCAGCTGCATCGACCCAACTGTCATGACTACCGTTTGGCCTGCAGCGAGATTTTCCGGAAGTGCGCCTGTCAAAGGCTATCAAGTTGTAGTTCAGGCCTAGACGGCCGTCTTCGAATTGACTGCTCAACCAAGAAGAATCGAGGAGAAATGGATGCAACAAGATGACAGTAGGCTTCTCGGGATCGAAAGCTGAGACACTGGCAAACGGGGTATTTGCGGTATAGTAGATGGAGGCATAGTCAATTTTCGTGGATATGTCGACGAAGGGCATCTAGGGATCGTCAGAGTAGTGTGCCAGTGTCGTATGATTGTCGTAGTAGGTAAGAAAAAAAGGATACAGAAAAAAAGGGTAGAACCATCATTTTCGGGTTGCAAGCGATCTCCAACTTAATCTCCGAGATATCAGTGTTGCTGCTTAAAATCCAAGATCTGGGCTAGGCGGGATGGCAACAAGAGAATGCTGTATATGAGGGACAGGCATTGCCTGAAGAAAGCTAACGTAATTTGGATCCTGTCATTTTGTGGCAGACGACTTTGAATAGGACATCTGATCAGTGGCGTTGGAATGTTTAGTAACAGGGAATGTAGTTTAAGACTCCGAGCACGGCGTTTCTATCAACCCTCCCAACACTTGCATGACACGTTGTTGGCCCTATCATCGTCAGTTGCGCTTGGGACCAAGGTCAGGTGCTGCTCGCTTCACCTCTCTAGCTGTTTGGTCATCTGTCACGTACATCGTTGGGACCTTCAATTGACCGAGGGTCGTTTGTTGCTTTGCTACCAGGCTATCAAAGGCGGGTAATGCACGCTCGAGATCAAATCTTTCAATCTCTTTCTTGTACGCATCATTCATCATCTGCTTCCGCATAAGCAAGCTCCGAGCTGCTGAGAGGGGAAATGGACCAAACATCTGCTTCGTGTTTTGAAAGACCGACACCGATCATTAATGCTCTAAAGAGGCGTTGCGTTAGGTAACCTCAAAAGCAGTGGGAACATTCAATGCCACACTTTGTCTTAGCGAGCTTTACTTTTTCCTCGTGTTTCCGCTGTATTGCCCGTCTTTCTTCCCACAGATGACGCTCAAGGTCATCTTGTGCCTTTTTCAGCTAGCAGTTTGGTCAGTTACGAAAACAATGGGTCCTTAAATCGGAATAGTGCATATACTTTTTGAATTTCAGAAATGAATACCGGGTCACTCGAGAGCTTGGCTACCACTGGAAGCGCCTGTTGAAAGGTGTAGGTCTTCAAACTGCGCTGTTCCTGAACGACTGCCGGAGCCTCAGGCGACGGCTGGGTCGGTGACAGGGATCTAGGGAGTTGAGTAGGTTTGTCAAGATCTAGACTAGCGGTCGGCTCGGCAGGATGCTGGAGCTGAGAAAGCAGTGCGGCGACCGAAGTATCAGATGAGGAGGGGACAGTGGCGATGTCCGCAGGCTGCTGAGGAGAATGAGTCAGATCTTTCCAGGGCTGGGAAGCCCTGAGCTGGTCCAAGAGAGCTGCAACAGCAGCAGGATCCTGAAAGGACAATAGAAATTAGAAAGGGAACGGAGAAACTGAGGGAAGGCCGACATTAATGTTAGCAAAGCTCATGGCGGCCGGCGGCGAAGCATGATGCCGAAATAACCGGAAGGGAAGTGGTAAATTAGCAATGTGGGAAAATCCAAGTTGGTCACTGGCAACGGACGCTGCTTTCCCACCGCTTCACCTCTCCCCTCCTCATCCCCCTCACCCCTACTTTTCCTTATCTTTCTTCTTTCTCTATCTTTTTTCTTGCTCTTTTATTTCCCCCTCTTATCCGAAAATGCCACAGTCCGAACCCGAGCTACAGCCACAAGCTACCTCTTCGCATATGATGAAAACAACGAGGCGCGGGAGACCTTTTCTCAAAGTTCGTTGATCTATTCATGATCTTGTCCTGGTTTCTTATCGTCTGTTCTCTTCAGGACACCCTGGATCTCTTCGCGACCCTCGTAGTTTCCTTAGAACTCAGTGTGCACAAACAATTTTTCCGCAACTTTCCAAATTCTTTTACTACGTCAGAATCTTTTCCTGCTCCCTGCCTTCTATTCCGCATTCTTATCTTACCCATTGTAGTGACGAAGCAGTTCAGAATCTATCATCCTTAAAGTTCTCCCAGTCTAATCGTGGGCCGGATCCCAGGGAGCCTTCACGAATAGTTACGACAACGACAACGACGACCTTCTCTATGACCCGTGAGATGGCAATGGCCATGAGTCAGCATTTTATGGATGCTCGACTGATAGAAAATGCCGTGGATTCCAACATCAACTTGTTCAAGGAACGGGGCGTATACCAACTTACTCCTAAAGGTCTTCACGTTCTCGAACGTTTCGTCAACAAAAATGGCATTAATGCCGACCACCTACAATCTAGTTTCCAGACTCAACCCATTTGCATCAAGCTCCTCCACCTCGAAAGGCGCTCAAGTGATGACGAGATCATTGTTTCACAGGGTGTCATTACAGCCTTGTTCCGTCGCTTTGCTGGCCGGTTACCCAATTGCACTAGTCCCAGTGGGCCAGGAGACGTTTTTATAAAATACAACGAACGAGCTAGAGGCATACAGCTGCATGATTACGTCGAGAAGGCCCAGCCGTTACTTGGTAGAAGTCAGCAATCTCACAAACACTGCTTCACAGCCGTAAACGCCCTCGAGTGGCTGTGCGATTTTACCTCGATTGTTGGGCGAGAAGAAGCTGCGGAAATGGCTGCTCAATTTGTACGCTTTGGCCTGGTTACTTTAGTGCATGACAAACGGAGAAACAACGATTCCGGAATTGTCTATACGGTTCGAAACTCTACCCCCGGTAACAATCTACCGGTACGTAGAGCTAACTGCATCTGAATCAAACCAGCTAACATCTATAACAGCAGGGTGAATTTCGATGCACGAACAAAGCCACGTACAAAATTACGGAAGAAGGATGCAGAGTAGCCCGATGGGACGGAACTCATTCATTAAACTCAGAATCACCCAGCGGTTCCACATCTAACCTGACTGCGGAGCGGTCGTCCTTGGATAGTTCTGGCGATGGGGGTGACGGAACTCGGAAACTCCATCGTCGCATCTCGCTCGCTGAGAGGTTCAACTTGGGAAACGAGAGAAAGCACCAAAAGGAAAGCAATGCTGAGCGGCTGCGCTCAATATTGGAAGATATCAGTACACGGCACTTGTTCCGAGAATTTCTTCGGGGCAATTTCTGTGAGGAGAATCTATCCTTTTGGGTGGATGTCGAAGATTTCAAACGCAAGTTCGGTGTCACATCTAGTGCAGTGGCGGTGGGATCAAGATCAGCCACAAGAACGCCTGGCCAAGCTGCTATGGAAAAACACCACGAGTCGCTCATCAACACAGCCTTCAGCATTTACAATAAGTATCTGGCTCCGTCAAGTCAATGCGAATTAAATATCGACCATGGGTTACGCATTGAACTTGTAAGATATTTGGAGGACGTCGTCACAGGAAATACGGGCAAGAAGTTTTCCGGGCGAATAGAACCAGACCAAGCGAACGCTTTCAATGCGACCCAATTACAAGCAATGATCAAACTCTACGAACGTATCCAGACCCATGTATTCAGGCTTATGGCCACCGATTCTATTCCCAAGGTGAGTCATTCAACCTATCGTTTAGATTAAAGAAAACTAACAGAATCTTTATAGTTCGTTAGAACTGCCAAATATCTGGCGATGCGGAACTGGGCTGACGCGAATGACGTAGAAGACGTGGACGTTCAACTTCTATCACTTGACGGACCTCCAGGCCTAGGGACCGAGGAGGTGGGCGGCGCTTATATGACTGTCTCTCAGCGTGCTAGCGAGCGCGAGCACCGCCAACATCTTCAAGGAGGGTCTTCTTCCACCAACTCCTAGGCACACCTTTCCTCGCCTTTGCCTCCACCATTTTACGTTCCTACCCATGCAATATCACGGCATATCGCAACACCATTGTTCTTTTTTTTTTCCCATCCATCGGCAATCAACGGTACATTGTTCAGGAGACTTCACTCACTAGTACGGTTCATTCTACTCCTCATCTGGACCATAGTCCACCATATCTTCCGTTCACTCAGCCTTGTTACAATTTTCATCCTTGATGCCCACTTGTAATATCTATTCTGCCTACTTAGTACCTTACGCAGCTTCTGCCTCCAAGCGGGTAGATGAGGACTGCCTCCCTAATTAATAATACCATTGATTCCATGTTTTATATCGTATTATATTAATTCTGTTGTACGTGTGCAATTGATGCAATCTCAGTTCATTAATCTACAGCCATCAGAGATCTTCTAATGCACTAATCGTGAAACAGGATCCGGTTATAGAGGGCACCCCGGACCGTAACTTCTCAACGCGGACGCCGGCATTTAGACTTTTACGTGATCACGATTAGTCTTCTCATTGTCAACGATCTCACCCTCGACGTCCTCAGTTGTCTTGTAGCCCTGTAACTACCGTATACAATCATCATACAAGGGAACAGAGATGGTTGACCGTCAATTTACCCCCCTGCGACAAGAAGATGGTACCAAGCCTACAACGAGGGACGTTACTCCGCCTACTAGAACGGTCTCAACAAAGCCTGCTAATAGGCCGTTCCTTGCGTATGTGAAACACCTGTACCTCATGCATTCAAAGTTGACACAGCGACGGAATGAAAGGTACAAGGAATATCGAAATAAGCAGGAAGCTCTGCATGTAGCCTGGCTAAGAAAGAAAGAAGAGCGTGACGCAAAGATTGCCCGAGGAGAAAGTGTCGGCCCATTGGAACCGGATCCCACAGCCCATAAAGAAGTCGGCTTACTTGGTCTACTTAAGTTCATACTTTATTTGATGTTTGCCATCGCTCTTGCTGGCAAATTCATCACTGGGAGTTTTACCTGGGAATACCAAAGCAAATGGTTATTATTGAAGAGCTATTGGCCAGTAGGCACCGGTGTTCGCTGGAAAGCATTATCCAACTGAACTAATCTATTAGCAGACTGGTCAACGCTTATTCTCCGAACGCTTGCTGACCGAATTCGATGGCTCGACCCCCGGAAAGCCGATATATCTTGCTGTGAGTATGCTTCGAACAATGCGTTCTCAAGAACCCCGTTGACTCCAGATTCTAGATTGACGGAGATGTGTATGACGTTACAGGTGGAACGGCTTACCAACCCGGTGGTTCCTATCATTTCTTGTCAGTAGTCATCCCTAGCGGCCTGGGATAAATCGCTGATGACAGTTTTAGTGCTGGCATTGATGCTGCCAGAGCTTTCGGCACCGGCTGCTTTAAGGAGCACCAAACCTACGATATTCGCGGCCTAGACGAAAGTGAGCAAAAGGTAAGCTTTTAACCTTTGGGGTAATCACCTGACCTGATGGACGTTATAAGAGCTTGGAGCATTGGAAGGGGTTTTATGCAGAGCACCCTTCATACTTCAAGGTGGGTAGAGTATTGCACAAGCCCATTAACCCTGCAAGTCCAATTCCCGAGCATTGCGACCCTAAGAAAAGAGTCCAAAGTGGAACCGCCAACGAGGCGGGCTCTCCTCACCTATACGATACGAAAAAAGATAGTCGGATGCAGCATAAGGAACTTTAGACAAGTAAGACAATTTGGCACAACTGGAATGCTTTTATTAAATAAATAGGAATGATGCAATGTTCTTCAATAAATAAGAGACACAATATTGGAAGGCTAATGGTAGTTGCAGCGAAAACTAGCTCCAGTCTTTGGTGACGCTGCGGGGCTGAGAAACGTTTTGGCTCACTACGCGGGGCAACCGTGAGTCAGTAGGTAATTTTTTAAAATAGGAAAGTCCGCCATTGACGCATCCATCATGCCAGTGAATGGATCGTCGTGATATTTTGCGATAACAATGTTACCGCGCCAAGCAGTCTCCTCGCTGAATCCTCGACCCTGGATATCTTTGATACACTTGTTAATTGGGAACGGCATTCCGTCGCGGGACACTGTGGGGTAGAAAACGATGTAAGGGTTGGTGAATTTCCGGTTCATGCCGTCGAGGGCTTCAATTAACTGCAATAGTACATCAGGATATGCGAGATGATGAGGTCAAAGGTCCTGATACCTGGCAGTTCCATGCCCGAGAGCCGTAACCCTCGGCAATCTGTAAAAGGCTCCGTCAATGAAAGACCCATAAAAGTTGACAGGTCCGTACATAATCGATATGAACTTCTGGGTGAGGCATTCTTGATTGTTGGGTTTCCTCCTGACCCGACTGTGTAGGTGACATTGTCATGGGGCTTGACCAGACGTCAAAATTTCAAAAGACACTGCCGCCACTTAGCAGGATACTCACCTAGTCATGAGTTGTACGACTGTTGGTGGCCGCCCTGAGATCGTTAGCCGCGCCGTAGGGTTAACGCCACTGATACTTACCATCAGACGGAAAAAGGATAGCGTCAAATGCGGTAAGCTGCTCCATGGCGGCAATCGAGGATTGCGAGCTCTATGACCGAGATTGCGATGAAATACAAAACTAGGACGTTGGGACGTTGGTTTGTTGAGGGTGGCTGTCTGAACTGACCTTTAAATATGCTTGTTCAGTAGGCAATGAGGCACGGTCTTCTGAAGAGAGGGCATAATTTACCCACCCACGAGGTGAGATCACTTGCATTCACATTGTATAATGCTTATTCTTGGGTTCATATAAACAGTGTCACAGAGCTCCATTACATAGACATCGAGCAGTGGTCTTTGGTAAAGTTTTGTACCATGTCCAGACGAATTAGTGGCGTATTATCACGGCATATTTGGAACGGAAATGCAGCTAGTAGCATGCTCGCCGCAACAGGGACTCGGGTAAAGGTGACGACGCCAAAAAGGTTAAATCTCCTGCAGCTACCAGCTTTGACCACACGGGAGCCCAAGCGGTAAGCATATGGACCTGTAGGAGCCTCAGGTCTTGATAGCAGTAGATGAGAGTACATGCGAAAGTCATATAAGAACATGTTCTTGGGTAAAACGATCTACCTGGGGATGCAACGTACGGCATACAGGCTTCGCAAAGCCCACTTGAGGACAACGAGCTGACATTGACACAGCACAAAAATTTCATTTCCAACGATGAACCCGACTGGATATCGACCCACCCCAAGCCAAGTCACGCAAGCCAGGGTACATGCCTACTTTTTCGGAACTTTCATTTCGTCGAAAGTCCTATGGAAGCCTAGGTTCATCAAAAATTCGGTCCAATCTGGGCTCTCGACCAGTGTGCATATGGACACGCCGATCGGAATTGATCCTGTACCTACTGTAATATTGTCATTCGATCGGTTTAGGTGGGCATACATTTCCAGCACAAAACCGGACAGTTGAAAGCAGGGGGAGTACCCTGCACTGCCTGGTTTTTGAAGTCATGCAGGCCAGGCTTTAACGTTTACCCGATTGCAAGCCAGTATTCACTCTGCGCATCTGTGGATCTAGACGAAAAGTAAATTTGCGATAATCCTGAAGCTTCTGGTCGGGGTGACGGTGACGAGAAGATGAGATCTCCGGGTTATCACCGACCTGTACGATTAAATCATGGTCCCGAAAGGGGAGATGAGTAGCTTGCAGTTGCAGTAGCAGCAAATGTCCGCGGTGGAAGCGGGAGCATCCACCGTGGAAATGAAGTGGCATGCGCAGCGGGCAGTCGCGTCGCGTCACAGCCGCTGGTCAACAAACTTAAGTTTGGCCTGCTCGTTCATGGACGCTGGCATTCTCGTCTCCACTCACATTTCCTCTCTCAACCCTGCCCAACCAGCCGTCGTTCACCTTCAAACAGTCAGAAACCACACCCCATTTCCAGCTCCAGCTCAGGACGCCGACCAACTGCCAGAGCATGCCATCTATTCTTCTGTCCTCAATTCTCCCAACACTGGGACTATCGTTCTTCGTCTTATTCACGGCGGTCTTATAATTGAGATCATTTCCTTGTCAACTGATATTTCTCCTCTGCGCTTTGTATTTCCCGCTCCCGTTCTTTCCGCTCCCGCCATTTTCACATGGAACTCAACGGATTTGTATCTCTTTGCGCTTACTAGCGCTGGCTCATTATATCGTCTTTCGATTCCAACAGGAACGGGGCGTCGCCTTTGGAGAGAAGAGACGGGGAATATATGGATTCGTGAATACCTCGTCAAAATTCCGGCTACAGACCTGGTTGGCCCTGTCCACGTGCAGGGCATACACTGCGTGGCTGTAGGTCTGGCCCGTGGCGCTTTGTTACGAATAGAGGCCGAGTCATCGAGTTACGATGGTCATCAAGGTAAGCCATGCAAAACAAAGATCATGCACGGGAATAATCAATTTTTAGATGAGTGGACGGAAACAACATTCCATCATGGTTCATTCTTGTCCTCCTTGACTTCCTTGCTACCGATGCAGAGTAGCAGTGAGCACAATGCCTCTGACACTGTATCCTTCGCGTCCGTCCCCTGGCCCACCGATATCGGACATGTCTGGTCCCTTTCACGCGATCGGACCCTGAGGCTTTGGAAAGCCAAGGCAGGTTGCGTGTCAAGTAGGGTCCTCTCGGCCGCCGTTCCAGGAAGGGAGCCAGCTCCAAAGCAACAACTGTTAGAGGGCGTACAACAAAATCTTCTTCGCGTGTTCGGGTCCGGTTCCACCGATGATCACTTCTACGTCCTCGCTTTTATTCCAACAATATCTTCTTCAACTTCTGGTGGTGTTTTCCGACTGATCACGAGCGTTGCTGATCATCTTCATGATCTGGGTGTCGTTGAAAGCTCACCCGCCAGCGCCCACTGTCGCTTGCAAGATTTCATAGTGACAGAGAATTTGCTTTACACCTTGTGGGACCGTCAGGGTCAATCGCTGATCGAAAGAACGGTAATTAACGTGGAACCTTTCAGCCACCATGATCAACATATCTGGCATGCTGTCTACACGTATCCGGAATCCGAATATACTCCCGGACACTTGGAAAAACTTCTCTTATCTCCAGGCTCTACTGCCGAGAAGGCGTTGGAGGTTGTCCTCCGCCCTGGTGCCTTTTCAATGAATACCTTGCGCACGGCGATAGATGAGTACACTGATGCTTGCCTTTCATTACCCGGTGCTGCCCCTCCACAATTGACAACTGCTTACGGGTCTCTAGCCGAGAACATCGCCAGCGTGGTTGGTTGTACAGTCAGGTTAGTTCACGATCCTCAAACTGGGGCCCCTCAATATGCCACCTACTGGAGCTCGTTGAAAAGAGACTGGGAGGGTTTCATCAGCCGCTGTGCAAGGTTGGAACGTCTTGGCAGCCGACCACTAGCCCTTGGGGTTGAGGATCAAGGAAATGTTATAGTCATTGAACGAGAGCGCGTCAGAATGCTTGTGCGGGAGGACCTAGCTCTTTATCTCCACCGATTTCTCGCTCAGGAAAATGTATCAATCGACCCGCAATACGACATTCTGAACAGCTCTTGGATGTTAACTTCTACCCTCAATCCTCAACTTATTGCAAATTTGGAGTGTCGTTTGAACGACTTGTTCCAACAAGGAATTGCCTTTTCTCTTTCTGACATCATGCAGGACCTGGCAATGCGATCCAAGATCCTCGAATATGTGGATGAAGGGACTGCCAACTGGATTATTGGTCGTTTAAGGGGGATAGACGACCTCGACGCTGCAATTAAAGCAGCTTTGGACGTCGTTGGCGGCCTTGATATGGAGATCAAACGTGAAGAAGATGAAGTCGAGTTTATGCTTCCATCCACTAATTCTCACTGGCTCAGAGCTGCTACAGCCTCATATATTACGGCCACCGTGGACGCCAGATATGACTTGTGCCTCTCGTTAGTTGTCCTATTGCTCTTCCTTGCCAATGATTTGCAAGAATGGGATCCCTCCGTATTAGGAGAAGTGCTTGCCGTCTTTCGAGGCATTGCCATGCTCAGGCTCACGTCAAGACAAACCGGAATCGAGGGCTCCAAGACCAGTGATGATGGCGCAGCATCGGACGACGTCACAGCAAGAATGCGAAATATGCATGTATCGCGCCACAAATCCCAGCCGACGCCGAACCATTCATTACTTCACCGTCTGCTTGCGGAGTCCGACCCGGGTCCAGGTCTCCCTGGTGCCGCTCATCGGTTCCTAGACTCCTCCGGGCTATTGCAATCTGTTTCTCCTGCTAATGCCACAAAGTACGAAGTACTTTTTTGCGAGCGTTTACGGCACCTCCATTACCTTATTGCGTCTCGAGAACTCCTTTCATGGCTCCCCAAAACGTCTGGCGTGATTTACGTTCAGGCTCGGTTGTGGCTTGACATTGACCGGTTCGCAGATGCTGCAGAGTTATTCCAAAAACTTGCAGGATCCTTTGGTATGCGTTGTTAACCTCTTTCACCCCCGTGTTTGAATATTAAAATCAGGGACTGATAACGGCTTGTCCGTGGAGGATCAGGAGGCGCTAGTAGCCGTTCTTCCCAGCACCGAATACCTCGGTTCGCCCTTTGCGTTTTACGTGCATACCGCTAGCCTCTTCAAGCAACGGAACCTGATGCGATATGAAGTGTTATTCGCGCGCTTGGCGATCACTGCAGCGTCTGATCAGATGGATACATCGTCCCTCTGGTTAAGTGTTATCAGGGGCTACATTGACCTCGGGTTGTATAATGACGCGTACTCCTTCCTCATGTCCTTACCATATGAGAAGCAGTACGTAACGTTTGCGAAGGTTCTTTTGTTCTCGCTGAGGTCGTGTACAGGAAGCGTGAAGCCGTCAGTCAGTTGGCGTACAGGATGTGCGAAGATAATGCACTTGCGGAACTCTTCTCATTCAATTTCGCTGGGATTTCTGATGAGGTGGAGGACTCACTATCATTTAAAGCTCGCAATGTTGATCCACGCGTGCGACCCTATTATTCGAAAATTTTATATGCTTGGTATACAAGCCGTGGGGATCATCGCAATGGTGAGATCGCTCATTTCACTAACAGCAAGTTCTTAACCATTACAGCTGCCCTCGCAATGTACGATCGGGCTCGCAAGCTATTAGATCTCATCACCGATGTCCAAACGTTTTTGGCCTTAGCCGAGGAGCAGCAACAAGCGTACACCGTGGCTATCAACTCACTATCACTTGTCGATCAAGCAAATGCTTGGTTTGTATTGCCGAAATCGGGCGAAAGTAGCTCAGGGGTGAGTAGTCCATACGATTGCCCGCTAGGATTGCTCATCCGGAATCTGCAGGCGCGTAAGCAAAGGAGAATCACGAGGTATATACCCGAAGCCAAGAGCGGCTCTGGAAAATATGAGGCCGAGGTCATAAAACTAGCTGACATACAGTATGATTATGCTGCGCTGTCTGCTCACATTGACCTGGTCCGCACTGACCCAGGAGCACTATCTCCAGAAGGTTTGATTCCATACATGAATTATTCGCTACCACTGACAACGCGCTAGATCTATTTCCTCCGGTATCAATCATTATTCTAAAGCTCGCCCAAGCGAATCGTTTGAATCAAGCTTTGACTTATGCCCGTAATCTCAACATTGACATGACCGACTTGTTTACACACCTAACCAGACAGTGCCTGAGGCTGTCTAGAAATGTTGATACACAAATGTGAGCCGCTAACGACATTGACCTCGATTGTTTATGTTTAGGATATTTCCAGGCAAGATGCCTTTCCTTGGTTGTTTGAAGGCAAGGCTTCCGCTTGGTCAGGTTCGTTGGTCGAGAGGGGTTGGAAGTTTCTTCGCCAAAACCTCGAACTGCATGATAGCACTGCAACTGATTACAAATACACAAAAACGACCTTGGAGATAATTTTGGCGCAAAACCAAAAGCGCCCATCGCCCCCGTGGCTTGTCAGTACGCTCGAAGTTGGTTCATCACAATCCCCTCCTTAGCACATGGTCTCATACAGTTTCTTGGCAGGATTTTGACCCAGAATTCCTCATTCGGGTCAGTTTACGCTATGAAAAATATGCTGACGCCACCGAATACTCGCTGTCTCTGATACGAAAAGTGAGGAAAACATTTGCGCTTGTAGACAGGGACCTAATTCTGGATCATCAGTGCAACGCCAAGCTCACGCGCGATCCTCCCCGAAACGCGTCGGCGGCCTGGCTTCCGTACACGTTACTGGACCAACTTCTTGCTGCATCAAAATCTTTGGAGAGACCACCAACCCGCCTATCAGAACTAGAGAAGGAACTGTCAGACCATGTTAGGCGGATACAAAAGGCGACCGATTCCCGCTCATTGTGATATGTACTGCATTACTTAATTTTGGTTGACAAAGTCCACATCAGGGTAGCTTCTGTGTGCAATCCAATGTATATATCTACAGGTTTTATACCGCTACATGTATATAGCCCAAAAGATGAAAACAAGATGGGTCGTGCGTGACTGATACAAAGCAAAAAACAGCATGAGATGGGGGAGTATATGAGATAGGAATGTTATGAAGCTTGGTGAGGTCGAGGCTGTGCCGTTTCTGTCCTTAACCCGTCTAGGAACTGGCACCATTCCCCTTGGTTGAACCCAACTGCCGCGCCCCACATAGCGGTGTCGTCCATATAGTTTGCATACTGATAACGAGAGGCATCAGTATGTAGAGACTGTTGGGGAGAGACCGGGTATGAATACAGGCTCACCAGGCCTTGCGTTTGAGGCAGGCTGGGGGATAACTGAGGTTGCGCATGAGGCGACTGAAGAGTTAATCCACTGTGCGAGTATATATTTGCAGCGGTTTGGACATTGAGTGGGTCGTATGGGTTTGAAAGGTTAAGAACGTTACTGTTGGGTGGGCTGGGTGCTGCCCCAGAAGAAGGGGAACTGGCGGAACGTCCAGGCGAATCCCCAGATTTGTCATGGGAATCGTGGTAAGGAAATGCAAGTTTGCGCACGGTTCGAAGAATCTGAGCCCTCAACTTCCCTTGATCATCTTTGCTTTCCTGAAGAAACTCGCACGAGTAGAGGGGAGTCAGGGAATGAAGAATGATGAGTGCTTTGTCAGCAACAGGGTTACCCGAGTAATTCTCCAGCGTCACAACGGCCTTTCGTATGCTGTCACGGAACAAGCTAGCGCCAGGCTGATCAGGGTTGGCGATGAGCTGAAATGAGAAGAACATGGCAGCCGAAAAGGCATGGAAGGGCGCCCAGTTCATATGAGCAGGGACCGCAAGAGAAGTTTTAGCTAGATGATCGGGACGAATGTGGCCGACCATAGCAATTAATTTTTCGGCGGCGCTGACAGCAATTTCCAGACTTAGCGCGTATTTGGCGGCATCGCTGGATGAATTCTTGGTACTCCCAGCTGAAGGATTTGCGCTAGCAGCTAAGCTGGCATAGGGTCGATGAAGCGTGAAGCGAATGTGATGGTAAGAGGTTCGAATAATCACGCTCTGTACCCCGAGGCGTTGAACATTGAGGTTAGGGGATGCCAAACTTCGAGCAATTCGGAAGTCATCCAGGTCCAACTCCGGTGGCAGGTTTTCTAGCCATTGAGTCAAGGCTCGGTCGTGAGCCTGGATGTTTTCATAAGGTACGGAACGAACGGAAACAGCATCGTCCATAATGTCGCCTAGTATGCCAGCTAGGCGCAAGAGGGCGAAGTTGGGTAAGAAGAGTCGGCCAGTCTTGTCGAGCGCAGGGTCACAGTAAGATGGGAACTGCGTATCGTAGTGGTGCGATGCAATGCTAATTGGTCTTCCAAACAGGAAGGCCTGCCACCTATAATGAGAAAATAAGCTGTGGGCCGAGAATCAATATTCGTGATGAACAAACCTTTCGAGCAATATGATATGCCACCATATCCATCGGCGGCGCTCTGCTACTTCTCTGGGCATATTCCATTTTCCAGGATCCCGATGGAGACCAATGGCCGTCGCGATGGATATGAGCTCTCCCTTTGTGTACCATATTTCCTCACTGTCGCGCTTGGAGAGGGTCAGATAGTGACACCTTATGAGCAACAGTTCCACAAGTTCCAACGCGTATGTCTTGCTTTCAGCCAGGCGACGTTGTAATGAGACGCTTGAAAGTTCATAGAATTTTTGGCTAACTTCCTCCTGAGTTTGCGGAGAAAAAGGCTCCAGCAAGGGATGTTCAATGGGGAGGTAGTACGCCGCGACCGCCATGATGACGAATGCCGTAGATAAAACTAGACGGTCTCCAGATGAACCACCCTTGAACCGTTCCCATTGGTGACGGAATGTCGGCTCGTTAACGTGTCGATAAATCCAGTTACAGCATTCGAAATAGTATCTAATGAGGCCATCGGCGATCTCAAGCGGTGGAAACATGGCGAGCAAATCATTATCGTATGTAGCTGGGAACTCTTCTTGGTCCTGACTCCGGCGAGAGTCAATCTCGTCCAAACGAGGTTCACTCTTGGGAAGGGTTTAGAGAAAATTAGATACTTGGCCAGAAGGGTGATTAATCACCGTTATAAGGTGGGTTGCGGCGCTTGTAGGGCCGGCATACAGGCCACCTTGAACCTGGTGGCCCAATATGCAAGGGGCTGCAGCGTCCTTATCAATAGCATTGACCTCAACGGCCTCCTTTTTGAGAGTTACCTGAGAAGGAGTCTCGCTCGGACGCTTGTGCAATGCAGGGTTATTACGGTGGTGGGGGAAAATGTATGCTTCTAGAAGAGAGATGGAATGGCGCAGACGGCCTATTTCCTGGGCAGGGTCAATACGAGTATAGCTGCGAGCGGAAAAAAGGGCAGAGGTTGAGTACATGAAGTAAAGAAAAGAGAACAAAGAAGCAAGCGGACGGCAAAACGTACTGAAAATCATCTCCGCGGGAGTAGGAATCGTTACCGTCGGGCCCTCGGGCATCCTGATAGCACATAGCAGACGTGCCTATTACATACCGAATGAAATGGCGATCAAACGCGCATATATCGAGTGACTATCGCACCTCGAAGCACGCAAGAAGAACACGGGCGATTTCTAAAGCATATAGCCCGAATGAGAAGGGGGAAAGAGAGTAGAAATGTCACACGACAAACCGATCACATTTGAGTTTGCTGTTTCTGCAAGGTTCACAATTGATAGCTTTCCTTGCACGCTTGGTAGGCGGGCGACCATCGGAATGAGAGTCGTTCGGAGGCGGAGAAGACCTTCCGCGGACAGGACCTGCTGAACGCTGAGGCTTGGGCCTCGGAGCAGAGGAGGAATTTGGAGAAAGAGAATCGTCAGGCATGGAATGAAGGGAAGGAGGAAGGAGGGATGGGGGCGGAAACAGAAAGGGAATAGGAAAGAATATAAAGGGCTGGTGAGGTGCGCCAATCCATCTTTCGTGCTCAACATCCTCTGCCTTCTGCGAAATAAACTATCTTTGCCCTGTCCGGGGTCCTTCCCGTTTGGGAGGTCGACCCATCAATATGAAAGCTGTGTTGCATCACTGAAATGTGAATACATGTTAGGGTGACTGGTGGTCAATTATGGACGGAGGACCAGGGACACGCTGTCAGCTCTTAGCGACGCGTCGTGTGTGTGTAGAGTTTCAGATACTGTAGAAGGAAGTCGCAATTTCTAGAACAATTGCCGCTCTAATATCAGTCACAATCCCACATCTTCTCATCTGTTCATCATCATGTCTGACGTGAGCATCTCCCTCCTCATGCTTGCAATGCCCCGTCTTGACGCTTACCATTAGGTCGCCGCCCTAAAGGATCAGGGAAACAAGGCTTTTGCAGCCAGGGATTACGACACTGCGATCCAGTTTTTCTCACAAGCACTAGCGATTGATCCCACTAATCATGTTCTTTGGTCGAACCGGAGTGCTGCTCGCGCTGGGAAGAAGCAATGGTCCGACGCATTGACAGACGCAGAGGAGGCAAGTCAACGTGACCCTCATTCAATGCTCTGCCACGCTTAGGCTTACATGCCACTATCGATTAGTGTATCAAGCTTAACCCGTCGTGGAGTAAAGGCTACGCACGGAAGGGTGCTGCATTACATGGCGCGCGCAGCTACGACGAAGCCATTGCAGCCTATGAAGAAGGTTTGAAATATGAAGATAGCCAGGCCCTCAAGAAGGGTTTAGAGGAGGTGCGGGCTGCCAAAGGTAACTTGTCCCTCGTCCATACAGCCTATAGCTATACCTCACATCCTACTTAGCAGGCCAGAACGCGGGAGGGGATGCTGCCTTTGGAATGAACAACATGTTCTCCGATCCCAATCTGATTGCCAAACTCGCCGCCAATCCTAGAACACAAAAACACCTCGCCGACGCCTCATTTGTCCAAAAGGTAACCCCTTGATCTCTTTGCCTGTGTCTCCAAATCCTGACCTCACCCTCTGAATTAGCTTCAGCTAATTCAACAAAATCCATCTCTCGCTCAAAAGTTAGTCCCACCTACAAAAGAAACCATAGACTTGAATCTTAGACTTTTCACAGTGTCTTCCAAGACCCACGAATGATCGACGTTCTCGGCGTACTTATGGGTATCGACATGCAGGGCTTTGCTCGTTCTGAGGGTTCCGATGAGATGCCTGCTGGGTCTGCCGCGACCGCTGCCTCGCCGCCCCGATCACCCCCGCCGACTTCCACTCCCCAAAAGCCTGAGGTCAAGCCAAAACCTACCCCCCCAACGGAAGATGTAGAGATGGAGGAAGTCGACGAAGACGAAGCAAAGGCAAAGAAGGAAGCCGAAGAAGCTAAGAAGGCGGGCACTGAGGCCTACAAGAAGAGAGAGTTTGATGAGGCTATCAAGCATTTCGACCACGCCTGGAACGTCTGGCCCCAGGATATAACCTTTTTAACCAATCTGGGTGGTGAGCCGCATCATCAATCACAGGGGCTCATAAGCATTCATCGAATTTCCTTACCTAGCCGCTTACTTTGAAAAAGGGGATTATGACAAGGCAATTGAGGCTTGTGAGAAAGCTGTGGAGGAAGGACGTTCAGTAAGTCCATCTGACCTTGGGCGGGCGCCCTCGCCCGCATTGAGTTTTAACCTACTCATACCTATTTAGATTCGCGCCGATTTCAAAGTCATTGCAAAGGCCTATGGTCGTGCCGGTTCAGCTAGCCAGAAGAAGGGCGATCTCACACATGCTGTCTCTTACTATCAAAAATCATTGACAGAACACCGGACCCCTGACATACTCAACAAACTTCGCGAGGTTGAGAAGCTCAAAGCTGAAGCTGACAAAAAGGCATACATTGATCCCGAGCAAAGCGCAATTGCCCGCGAAGAAGGAAATAACCAATTCAAAGCTGGCGACTTTGCAGCAGCAGTTAAATCATACACCGAAAGTATTAAGCGGGACCCTTCTGATCCACGAGGGTACAACAACCGTGCCGCTGCCTACATGAAGTTGGTAGCACTACCCGAGGCGTTGAAGGATGCCAACGAGGCAATCAAGGTTGATCCGAATTTCGGTAAGCACCCGGGGGACTACCTTAGCATGTACTCAAAATGTCACGGTAATCAGTCAAGGCATATATTCGCAAGTCGAGTGTTCTACACGGGATGCGGGAATACACAAAAGCTTTGGATGTTATCCAGGAAGCAAAGGAGCATGACACAGATCACCAACATGCGAAGGAAATTGCTCAGCAAGAATCGAAGTGCCAGCAGGCATTGTTCAGTCAACACAGTGAGGAAACGTCAGAGCAAACGCTTGAGAGGGCCATGCGCGATCCGGAAATTGCTGTGAGCTGCATCCATTTTCTCGACTGATGGCCTATTCAACTGAAACTTTTCGCACATAGTCCATCATGACCGACCCCGTGATGCAACAGATTCTCCAGCAAGCACAGAATGATCCTAAAGCACTCCAGGATCACATGAAGAATCCCCGAGTACGGCAGAATATCCAGAAGCTGATCAACGCAGGCATCATCAGAACACGATAGTAAGAGTAGGGTACCAAACATCCCATTTCTGTGAATGTAATTATATATGATCTTCCCTGTCACGTCCTAACTAGTGGCTCGAGAATTCCATTCCATCATTTTCGGTCGCGCGATTAAGCTGGGATACTCTTACCACCTCCACTCGATATCTACGGCCGAGCGACCTCTAACACCCTTGTATGGTTTGTATGTTTCTCCAGACACCCTTAATTGATCGATTTTTAAAGCTGAAAACGTGTGCGAGGCAATCTCTATGGTCAGGTGTACTGCACGAGATGGTCGTGGGATGGTCCTGCAAACGTGGTCAGCCGGAATAGAACATGGCGTGCTTGATAAGCTGACGTCGTTGTAAATGTTCCTTTAAGGGTCCAACTACTGGCCGGGGGCACGCTCGGAATCTCCCACCTTAGAACCTAACACTAGCGATAAGCCCTCGTCATCCGGTACTAATTTTTACTGACACATACCCGCTTCTTCGTATCAAATGCCCAAGATGCACCTGTTGATACGCTTCCTGCCGACTCTAGGCTGCTCAAGCCGCGGCCGCCGAATCCGCCACTGCCCCGGCCTACAGCGCATTTGATTCCTCCTGCGCTTTCCCCCAGATGAAGTTCGGCTGCCACGTTTTCCATGGGTCGTGTAGTTAGCCTCGAGGTCAAAGTTATGTCAAATGTCCCTGCATGATGTCCGCGTGCGTGTCAGATCTGAGTGCGGAGATATCAAATGAATTAGAAAGCGGAACGAACCGCCATTCT
Organism: Amanita jacksonii TRTC168611; assembly: GCA_000497225.1. Classification (NCBI taxonomy): domain Eukaryota; kingdom Fungi; phylum Basidiomycota; class Agaricomycetes; order Agaricales; family Amanitaceae; genus Amanita; species Amanita jacksonii. The sequence continues at coordinate 156,282 of KI547007.1, forward strand.
CTTCAAGTTCTATTACCGGTTTGAGGGTTACAGGGAGGGGAACAATATCTTTTGCAAATGCAGCCGGGGCAGGTGGGCTCACCAAAGTGTTTGATGCTTCCAGAAAAGTAGTGTTTACGGCACCAGGAGGCAGATATCTATATTCCGCAATGATGAAACGACCATCTGGAGGGATGAATGACAGTAGTTTGTCGCGGTTCCATTTTTGAAGCCTGGTTTGGAGTAAATCATGATCTAGAGAACACGTTGGAAGCTTACCGAACACAGCTGTGAAAGGCACAGTCCGTGATAGCCTGCGGATTTGAGAATGTCATAGTGCAATCGGGGGTACCTGGATATCTTGCTCTTAGCATAAACTATATGACGACGTGACAGTAGTCTAGTCCCCTTACCCGAAAGCTTCGCGTTGACTTCTAGTTTACCCCATGCGATGCTGGACAGCGGCGTTCCGTTTCTGTGGCGAAGCCATCAGGTCATTATCGCTGGCTCATAGATGCATCATACTTGCTGACGATGGCCCTTAATTCTTCAACAACATCAATATAGATTTCGTTATTTGCATAACGGACACCAGCTCTTCTCCAGGGTATCGGAGACGAAAAGGGGCCGCCAGTCGACCCATGCCCATACCCTGAATTAATAGTTGGTGCAGTATTGGCCCCAGCGGCAGTCAGCAGCTTATTGAGCAGGGACGGTGGAAGTACTATCTCTCGTAAAGCATTCGTGGAGGTAGTCAAAGGATGTCCTCCAGCATCTAATGTTTCCTCCAGCAGCTTAGCGCAGCTGTTAGCTGGGCGCCACAAAGGGAAGCAGAGATAAAAGCGAACCTGGTATACCACGTCAAAATTCTCCTTCACCGTGGTAGCGTTTACAGTCCCGAAATACTCTTTCAAGATCTCAATAAAAGTTTGTATGAACGCGAATGCAACCAACGGATCCACTGGATCGCTAGGCTTGAGACAGGAGACAAAGCAAAATCATAATGAGTTCATACCGTCACCGCTGACGGGACATAGTATCCTAATATCATTGCAGCGGGCGTGGCAGCAAGCGCTGGAGAAACCTGTGGTATTGTAGGATTGAACCTTCAGGACGGGATCGACATCATCCGGCCGTGGTGCTTTCTCCAAGGCATGGTTAAGGGCATCAATGTGGAGGAGAGGGTATGCTGTTGAAGTTGAACGAAACCCAGACTGTATTATTGGCCGACTTGGATACGGGTAAAACAAAAAGCTGAACGCGCAGGAAGGGGGCAACCAACCTATTGCTGTCAAGTATGATCAGGCCATCGAGAGGCATGTTACCAGAGTCGCGAGCAGAGACGTCAGTATGTGTAAAGTAACGCCAGTAATTATGCCCAAGACCAGTCCTTGAATCCCGCATCCTCCAAATTCTTGATCACCCAATCCTCCGTCTTCTTCCTCTCATCAAGCTCAGCCCCCTCTTGTATTTCCCTCCAGACTCTAACACACTCATGCACCTCACGAGGTGTACTCAATCCAACCAACAACGGGGTATTGTCATTCAAAGCTCCCGTGTGCCTAACCGAGAAGCCAAGTGCCAGATTCGGTAGATCTATAGGACATCTGATTCGTGACTCCTCGACCGCTTTACGCAGCTCGCTTGGTGCAGGATGCCATTCGGGAGTTGATGGTGTCAGGAGGCCCATACTAAGGGGGGATGCTGCGACCAACTGACCAACTTTTGCACGCTTGATAAAGTGGGGTGCGAACTGGATAAATATCGCGTTCTGAAGGGTCAAATGACAGTAAGACAGGATCACGTCTAATGGCCTGTAAGGTGGGTGATGGAGGACTAATATAGCCAAGCGTAGCAGAGTTGGCAATGGATATCCTGTGAAAGGCAGTCAACGATACCAGCACGTTCAATGCTTCCCGGTAAACGGCCATACCTGATATGCCAACATACTTCACTACCCCTTCATCTTGCAGCTTTCTGAGCTCCGAGATCGCATTGAGAATCTTCTGGTCACCCTCTCCTTTGATGATCCCCTTATCTTCCTCCGCTAAGCCATACTGTGCCGCATCGCTAGTCAGGGCCGTAATATGATTGCCTGATGATTTAGGGGGTGTTGGTGTGCACACAAATTCTACATCGTGGAGGTATACGGTATCCAAATAATCCGTTTGCAATCGGCGCAGACTGTTCATGACGCTTTCTCGTAGGGTTTTTGGAGAGTAGTCAAATGCGGAAAGGCCATATCTGCCACACTTGGTCATCTATCCGTTGTGTAATCAACGTAGGCTTAGCGGATAAAACACAGATCATTACAAGTTGATATGATGATCGAGGAAATTCAAGTTCAAGTGTCTTAAGTATATTGCCCAGGACTATTTCGGAATTGCCATAGTAAACAGACGTATCGAAAGCACGGATGCCATATCTATCGTGTACAAGGCTCGGTTGGTCTCAGTGCAAAGTGTTGTAAAGGCTACAGACCGTAAAGCCAGGCGGACAGTCCGCAGGGGTATAGTGCTCGAGAGGACGTCATCTGTGTTATATTGATTGGAAAGAGCTGCTGCACCATACACGATAGGAGGCAGCTTGAGAGGTCCTTGTAACGAGATCTTGAAGAAGTTGCAATGAACACTGAAAGATAAATATAAATGATGCAAACCAATGGCAATCCTGCTACGGGTAAATCGTCCGGCTCATCTTGAGCAACAGGAAGACGATAGCCGGAATCAAGCATGGAAGACACAGAGCACAAGATGATCGTAGGTCACATGTCGTGACTTGTTTTGATTTGCACAGGCGGAAAAAATAGTCCTATTTCTTGATGGTGTATGGTCATCTAAGGGAATAACCACGTCACTGTCTAGGTTATTGAGTGGGTAACTATCGCCTATAGTTTATCCCGTGACCAACTGTGGACGGGATGAGGCTATGCGAGATGAAAGACGCGTTAATACTGCGAACCTCTTCTCAAACTTCTGGTTTACGCTGAGAAGCTTGGTGTTCTCATCCTGTTTGACGGTATTCCAGGGTGTAGGATTGGTCTTAGTCCAAACGACTAGAGGACGCGAGACGAGACTGAATATGCGGGAAGCTAGACGAGGATGAGTAAACCCACCTGATGGGCCGAGCGCCAGGCGGCCTATATACCAAGAAGCCCCGACAACAACACCGCCAATAATAACGTAGCTTGATATGTTACATTGAATATTCATCTGAAATGGCAGAAGTATCCCACTTACATTGGGATGGCCTATGAAATGGGTAAGTATTGAGAAGAAAGGCACATGTCATGATGTCGCGCACCTCAACGGCAAACCAATTTCTCATGAAACCTCGACGCAGGGTGGGCGACATGTTGAGAGTGAAAGTAGCAAGATGGGCTTGTTCTGCTAGGCGGATGGGTGTTGAATGAAAATTTCTCACGTTGCGGGCCAATCCGGGTTCGTCTCAGAACAAAACAAGGAGTTAATTCACCTGGCAGGCTACAATTACATACAAGAACGGTAACGAGACATCAAGCCTCTATACAGAACATAGACGTAACAAGAAATGCAAGAGAAACCAAAAAAAGGAATACCAAGTGTCGCGCTTGTGCTGCGCCACTCGGCTCAGCAATGGCATAGTAACATGGGTCCATAGTAATCATAAGAATCATCCACGCGGGGTAGATAAAAAGTCCACGGTCTGTAAGTTCCAACACCTTGGGGGATCCTATAACTGGACAGGATCACTGACGCATTTCTTGCAGTGCATTCGAAGAGGTATTGTTATCTTTGCTAGACCCTCGCTCTGAAGACGTAACCTGAGTTTTTCCAGTTGAACCTCCTTGGAAACAAACTTGGGGGTTCGACGAGTCAAGCAAGGTTTAATCGAGGTAGGGCTTCCCGCCAGAGGTTTATGGGTAGTGAGCATTCTACGCATCCACGATGAAGGAATAACGTTCGTTAGGGCTTGTAGTGAAAGTCGTGACGATGTGTTAGAGAATTTCGGTGGCGATAAAGGGATTTGGTGGTCATCAAAAGCTGGATCGGGGGTGGACCCATCGCCTGTGGTGCAAATAATGGTTGCATGTTGTTCTGTACTGTGCATGAAATGCGTCGATTCGCAGTCCTGCGCTATGTGCTTCTCTACAAGAGAGAGGAAGAGAGAGATAGAGAGAATCAGCTACAACGGCGAGGAACACACGACTGAGTTACGCCCGAACCATTTTTGACATTCGGAAGATGCTGTGTTGGGTTGGCAAGAATTGATGACTGCTGCTTAGATTGAGTGGGGCGAGTCGAGGGCAATAATGAAAGCCGTGGTCGCGGATAGGGGTGGACAATACGAATAGGAGATGGCGAAGTAATAGCTTGGGGAATCAAAGACGGGAATTGACGTTTTGGTGGGGTAGAATGGAATTCATAAGCGTATGGAGGTATATGCCCTGCGGAGCTGGATGGATTGTTCTTGTAGTAGGTTTTAAGCCTGGGTATTGAGGAAGGAGAGAAAGAGTTTGTCGACGCTGCGTTGATTGTTGCAGTCCGACTGTTCGATGCAAATGGTTCAGAGACGTCGTACCTGCTAAAATCAATGGATACAGACTTGGCAGCTCCTTCTGTTTCGCGTTCAAAAGAATCAAATGTCAAGGGAGGTAGAACTGGAGGCTCAGACGTCAATGTTTGGAAGGTGATTGAGCGATCGTCGTGACCGTGACCCTCTTCCTCTTCCTCATCAGCTTCTTCTTGAGCGGGAGTTAGCGTGATGCAGATGCCACCAGCTTCTCCGAACATTTCCTCGTCCGTGTTTGTCACTGAGAGATCTTCTGCTTCTGCTTCTCCTTCCTCAACAACAGCTGGTAACGTCCTAGCACTGAATACGTCTACAGCTTCAGCTACAATTCCCAAGCCTGGAAAAGCGAGATGCGAGTCTTGATCGTCCTTACATGCCTTCAGCGCCGCGGAGAACAGACCCTTGCTCCGCTCGTAATTGTATTCAGGAAGGTCAGATAGAGTGGGACTAGTCTCGTTGTCCCCGTCCTCCAAGCAGCCGAAGAACTTATCGACATCTGATTCTGAATTGTGAGGTCCAGCAACCATCTGGGCTCTGGTCGGAAAGGTCCAAGTTTTGGAAAGTGAATGTCGAGAGGCATGAATTTTGACCGTGTCAGGTGTACTTGGGGAAGTTTGTGAAATTCCTTCTTCAACGGTGCTGAAGACTAACGCAGATTCAAATGTCTCTTCTGCCGAATAACTGGATGAAGTGCGGAAACTCGTATCAGACTCTTCACATCCAACTAGAGCATCATCAACATCAGACGAATCTGGCGTTAGCGGGGGGCGGAAGGAGTTGCTTCGCGTCCTGCCCTCGATCTCTCGTTGTGTTTGTTTCAGTTGCTCCTTAACACCGACGAGATCTGCATGGGCTTGTGCAATACCATCTTGAAGCCTTTGATTTTCCAGTTCAAGCGCCTTTTTCTCGTTCTTCAAGGCAGTCAAAGTAGCTTCATAGCTCTCCAATTGGTTTTCCAAAGACGATTTTTCCACCTCTATCAGGCTCATTTTGGACCGTGCAATCCAAGCGTCGCGTCTCTCAGCTTCAACTCTTTTAGCCATGGTAGCGAGCCTATTTTCCATTTCGTTAACTCGACACCTCCAAGCATCGACGTCTCTTTTATATTCATCTCTCTCGGCTTTGAGATCAGCTAAGAGTTGCAACATCTCATCACTTGGTTCTCCGACTGTTTGATCGCTCGCAAATGAAAGTTCTGATGCAAGGGAAGTGGGGCGAGTGCTGTCTCGGGGATATTGTGAATCAGATGAGACCTTGGTGGATAAAGCTCTTTCCAGGTCTGTTATCCGCGCAAGAAGCGCATTATGCGATTTAAGAAGGAAATGCTGTTCGCTGGCGCTGAGCGGCCTCGACCTTGATGGGTTCTGCAGAAAAAACTCATCCTCATTGGACTCTTTGGCAGAATCTGCCAGGGAGAAATGTCGTTCTTTGTAGTTTGGGGTCATTTCCGGGGTGGGAAGTCCCGCGTGGTTGATGGTGACAGTGGATGAAGACTTGTAGCTGATACTACTGCGCCGCTTGGCCTTGTGTTCTTCGTTGGACGACACACTGTCGTTGTTCAACGGTCCTGAGGTAGGAAAATTAAATGACCGCCGTCTCTGTTCACGGCCAGAAGACAAGGGTGTTGTCTCCTCAGAGTTGACAGTAAGAGACAGGGAAAGTGTTTTCAATCCATTGCGTGGAGTTGACATTGGGGGCTGATTACTACTGATGGAGAGGCGTTCTGGTGTTAACGAAAGAGGACGAAGAGTGAGGGAAGCAGGCCTAGGGCGAACGGCGACATGATGGGGGGCCGTCTGCCTTTTATTACGCTGGAGGACCGGGACCGAAAATGAATCTGTTACCACAGATACATGCTTAGCAACTGGTGAAGCGCCATCCTCTTCCTCCTCGTCTTCCTCCATGAGAGTATGGAGCTGGTCTTTTGTCGAGGATGTAGAAGACAAAAGCTTGAATGAGTCTCGTTTACTAGTAAGATGATTCGAAGAAGACTTGTTGGCTGTAGTTGGGCTTAGAAACAATGCATAAGGCAGTAAGCAGATACACGTACAAAGGTCAGACGTTAGTTTTTCTAGGTGAGGGCTCGAAAGTTCAGGTATCTCAACTTTCGAATACGAAACGTCTGTCTTGCCCTCTAATGCCCAGAGTGCACGACGACGAACAGAGTCTTTGTCGCCAAAGTTAACATTATCCTCTGAGACGGGCAGCTCAGGGAGGGAGACGCCCATCATCTCAGCAGATTCATGACGAGTTGAGACAGAAGAGCGCCGTCTGTGGTGAGAATTCCTCCTGGTGGAAGGAGCGAGGGCTTGGCCTGGGGGGCTACCACCGGTATCCTCTGACGGGGGCGGACTGACCTTGTGTGAGAGGACAGAGAGAGAAGAAAGAGAAGATATAGACATGTTGCGGGAGTGAGAACGAGAATGGGAAGGTCGATGGCCATTTGCAGTGGATGGAAGACCTTTGCCTAACTTGAAGGATTCGAACTGAAGCGGTGAATTAGCAGAATGAAGGGGAGTGAAACAGGGACACAAACGCGCTGTTTTGCTTCAATGTCATCATTGGAACGGTCGATGACAACAGGGTGAGCATCCATGTCTAAAGAGCGAAGAATAATACAAAGAACGAAGTGAAAAAAGAATGGCGTGTCTCAAGGACAAGAGCTGGGTTGTGTGGATGTCAGGAAGCGAAGACTACCGAAGGCAGCAAGATGGCAGTGGCAGATGGCAACAGAAAGTTCAACTGAACATGTCATCCGCTTTCAAACTCCGACCCCAATGGTTCCTCCTCCTGATCCAAATACCACGCTCTTCTTTCTGTGTGATATCCAAACTAAATTCAGTATGCCGCCCTATAGTATCATCTATTTTATCAACCTGCCCTGATCCCCAGAGCCTGCAATCCATGGCTATGATCAGGTCGTAGTGACCGCGAATAAGTTGCTCAAATTAGCCAAGGTTGGTGCATAGATATCTGCCGCTTCGTCTAAGAAACAATACGTCAAAGGTTCTTTCTTGCCAAGTCCTATGCACAACTCAGAACGCTAAGGGTCGGTTGCGGCTCTCAGCAATGCCCTACGCCAATGGCTTATCTCCTACTTGTAGCCTTGGGCCCCATAGATCCTGACATAGACCTGGAGTCTCTAGGTCCTTTGCTAGTCCAGGTCCTTGACAAGACCTTATTCTCGATGTTAACGGCTGAGGTCAAGAGTATTTTGAGTGCTCGGCCTCATATCAAATCAATCGTGGTATTTGGCATCGAGGTCCGTCCTGTTTTCAGATTGCAGATGTCTTGTGCCGTATTATATTTTCATCTGCAGTCACACGTCTGCGTACTTCAGACGGTCCTTGATCTACTCTCATTGCCAAATCCCTATTCTGTCTATGTCATTGCTGACGGCGTCTCGTCATGCAACCAGTTTGAAGTCCCCATTGCCCTTGCCCGGATGCAGAAAGAAGGAGCGATATTGACCACAAGCGAAAGCATTGCATTCGAGCTAGTGAGGGATGCAGCAATACCCGAATTTAAAACCTTCAGCCGGCTGATCAAGGACGAGAAAGAGAATACAAGGCGAGCAGGGCAGGTTCTGGCTACCGGCCTGTTCGGTTCGAGCAGCGTTTCACTAAAAAGTGCGATGTAGAACAGGGCTAAATGTATTACGTAACGTGCCGTTAACAATTGAATTGCTCCACGTGACAAAGTCCATCACTGACTTTTTCGCCCGTGTGGCGCCATCAACTAGCATCGGTAAATTCGCGCCTTCTTCTGATCCTGTCGGCGAAAGACAGTCTTCTGTATCCCATGAACCATTTGTCCACATGGTCGAGAAGCAGAGCCATGCAGCTTCTTGGCATGGTACGATCCAAGAAAAAAAAAAAACCTACAATGCGCTGTGCTTCGCTGTCGCCCGACGACCCTCAGCTTATCACCGCCCTTTATAACGTCATGGGAAGCGAAACTTTACGTCCTACCGACTTCTAGGCGTCCCCCCTACCATGACTCTTCCCTTCTTTCAAAGGGTTTTCCTATCCACCTTAGTGTTGGCCATTCTGGCTCAAGCGCGCCTTCCAGATGGGCGCCTCCACGCTAATATGAGGATGCCACCGTCAGTGCCTCGTGTTGGCACTGACGGCCTGGACCATCCCGTAGTTAGCCGCAATGGCACCATATTGCCACCTTACAATACCACCTATTACTTTGACCAGTTCATTGACCACAATAACCCATCTTTGGGAACATTCAAACAACGGTATTGGCACACTTATGAATTCTACGAGACAGGTAAGAGTGTTCCTTCTATCAACATGGTGCAACAAGTGATGTTCCCTTCCAGGCGGTCCAGTCATTTTAATGACACCCGGCGAGGTCAACGCCGATGGTATGTCTTAGTCAGTCGGAAAAACAGGCTGTCAACTCTTATCCACCACCTTCAAGGTTATCACAGCTACCTCACGAATAGAACCATCAATGGTCTGATAGGTAATTTTACCATGTAGACACTCTGCCACAGCGAAGATCTGAGAATCATCTTTTAGCCCAACAACAGAATGGAACAGCAGTTGTCCTTGAGCACCGATTTTACGGCTTAAGCAACCCGAAACCAGACCTCACTTCCGAGAGCCTGAAATTTCACACTATCCAACAGGCAATTGACGACTTGGTTTACTTTGCCAATAATGCCAAGCTCCCCATGCCAAACGGCGATAGGCTAACTCCAAATGAGGCACCCTGGGTTCTCATCGGAGGTAGCTATGCTGGTACGTATTGTGGAGGAACTCCCCCATGCTCTAACTTATCCACCAAATAGGAGCCCTGACTAGCTGGACAATGTTCGAGTATGTATCGTGCCTGCTGGCCCGGGGACTATCCTCGTCTGACGCAAGGTAGTAAACCAGGTGTATTCTGGGCAGGGTACTCTTCGTCAGGAGTCGTTGAAGCAATACTGTAGGGTCTTTGTCAATCCCCAATTCACTTGCTCATTTCCTCTAGGGACTTCTGGCAATACTTTGAACCCATCCGCGAACACATGCCACAGAACTGCTCTGCAGACATCCAAGTTGTCATTCAACACATCGACCAAGTCTTCTTATCTTCCAACCAAACACGGATTGATGAAATCAAAGATCTCTTTGGTCTGAGTGGTGTCAGTCACCCAGATGACGTAGCGGGTGCCTGTAAGTGTCGCCTCCCCCCGTTATGAATTCCACCGTCTATCCGCTTTGAATTTAGTACGAAACAATCTTTGGGACTGGCAATCACTGCAGCCGACATCCGGTCCCGATGCCCAATTTTACCAGTTCTGTGACGCTCTCGAAGTCAAGGACGGCCAATCTGCCCCAATCTCAGGATGGGGTCTTGACCATGCGCTCAACGCTTGGGGTTCATACTTCAAGAATATCTATTATTCAATCTGTAAGATTGCACACGCCTGTCTATCGACGCGTCTCACGCTGGACTATAATAGTGTGCAACAACTTAGACGCCGAGTAAGTAGGCGTCTCACTCCAAGGTGGTCATGTGTTCTGATCTCGCCTTAGAACTTGCTTGGGAACGTACAATGCCTCTCAGTCCTTCTATACAAACACAACTATCGATGACGCCAACAGGTCTTGGATGTGGATCGTGTATGTATTCTGATTATCACTTGCCTCGAAGCTAAAATCGACGTCTCCCCACCTGCACAGATGCAACGAAGTTGGGTACTTCCAGGTCAGTCTAACGTCATTGATGGTCAGCATCCTCTCACGTACGAACAGGAGGGCGCCCCAGCGGACTATCCTACCCTCGTTTCGCGCCTAATCCAGCCCCTTTATGACTTGGTAAGGCAATAACCCGTCATTACATCTGCCATTTCAGATTGATACGTCATACAGCGCCAATGCCAACTAATGTTCCCAGAGGCATTCCCATATCCACCTCTCGTCCAAACCCAACGCACAAACTGGGTCTATGGTGGATGGAACGTTCGTCAAGAGAGGCTCTTCTTCGCCAATGGCCAACGTGGGTGTCTATTGATTTCTTGCTTGTCGCCAATCATTTATCACTTACATCCAGGGGATCCCTGGAGGGAGGCTACTATGTCGGCTGCTCCTGTTACGGTGCAGAGCACGGATGAGCAGCCCATCAAGCTTAGCGACGGGTTCCACTGCTCAGACCTCAGCGCCCGTGCCGGAGCCGCAGATTCGACCGTTAAGGCTGTCCAGGATAGCGCACTGGCATACATGAAGACTTGGTTAGCGGAGTGGAAAGCTTTACCGGAAGGGCCATATTATGCAAAGCGGGACAACATCCGCTTGGACCACAGGGACGTGAGCAGTGTGAGAGGTAAACCAGTAAATGCGTGGTTCAGAACAGAAGTTATATTATAACACCATACTACTGAAAACTCTTGGCAGTCCAGATGTACCATGCCCGTCTAATGCATGCCACAAAGTAGTGACATTGTAAGTTAGAATTGACAATATAATACAATCCAACTACACATAGTATAACACCCTTTGTAACCTGATGGTCATCCTTGCGTGCGTAGACCACGACAACGAAAACCCAAATACCCCCACATGGACATCATATGTATAAGCATGATCCGTTGCAAAACGCTACCACCATCGGTGCTTGTCAGGGCTTGCGTTGTGAAAATGCGACGCAAAGTCCGTCCGTCGGAGAGAAATCCAGATTGCCTATGTCAGCCCAGTAGGCTAAGGCCTGGTGGGGAGAAGCGCAATGTGCAACATGGTTTTTTTTACAAATGGAATGATAGTTGACGTGGACATGTGCAGAATCGATATGGATGGTAGCGTTTAGAGGCGACGGGCGATAAGACTGATTGGATAAATATTACCAAAGTCCAAGGCCGAACGAGACATGGGAGTGAGGAAACCGGGCAAGAAGGTAGGCAGAGTTAATACCCGTATCCACCATTGCTTCGTCCTGTCTGGCCGGCACTTGCAACAGCGCCCGAGTTTCCGCCTTTCCCTGGAAGGCTAACGTTCATGCTCACGGGTTGTACACCAGGACCGGCAACGCCGACACCGCTAACACCGACACCTATTGGTACAGCCCCTACGACGCCAGCACCGCCAACTAAAGCGGACAAACGGGTAATTTCCTCCCTGGACGACACGAGGGCTGACGTAAGACGCTCGTTTTCATTGGTAAGATATTCAACCTTGGCTTGTAATTGTGCCAGCCAGGCTTTTTTACGTTGACGGCATTTAAGAGCAGCTGCCAATAATGTCAACGATCAAACTGCTACGGGCGACTCGTCGTCAGCTCACCTTGGCGGTTTCTTTCAAGAAAGTTTCTTCTCTTCTCTTCCTCCGTTTCTGGTTTCTTCGTGGCTCTTCTTCCGCCGGCACCCCCCGTCCCTGCAGCCTCTGCGTGGAATCGTTGCTGCTGTAGTTCCTCAGAAAGGTCACCATGATCATCATCTTCTCTGGCATCGTCATCATCATCCTCTCCAAAATCCTCGCTGTGTGGGCTAGGTTTACGCCCTTTACCGTTGATCATCGTTGTTGCTCTAGTCCGCTTGTTAGCCGAACGGCTTGTAGCATTAGTGGTAATGGGTGGTGGTGGCGGCGGTGAAGCTGTATCAAGTGATTTCCGCTTCGTACCTCGCTTATGATTCTGGACAACGGCTGAGCCATTCACTCCATTGGCAGTCGCATGACCAGCGCGTGCTTGTTCCTCGCGCTTAGTCAATTCTTGATGTGCCTGAGATAGCAGGAAGAGACCATTTGCAGCAGCGCTAGCAGCAGTGGATGGGGAAGTATAGGTAGAAGTTATAGAATCCGAAGTGGGTGCATTCTGAGCAGCAGCGGGATAGGCATTTGAATTTGAATTACTTGAAGCAAGAACCCCGCTAATAGCATTAAGAGTATTTGGAGTGATAGTCTGGGTAGAGGGCGCCGTGGCGGAGCTATTATTCATGAGGGCGAGGAAAGCGGCCGTCCCGGGCGACGGAGGGAAGGCGACGGAGCTTGCAACGAGAGGAGTGAGGCCGCTGCCCGGAGTAAGACCTGTTCTCGGGGTAAGACCTGTCCTGGGAGTAAGGCCGGTCCGAAAAGAGGACGGGTCAAAGGGAAGATGGGGCGGGGGCTGTTCACTGTTTGACTGTGGGGCGGTGAGCATGGCAGGGGAAAGAGGGCCGGCCCGGAGAGAATTTTGTATTGAGTTGTTTGTGTACCAGGCATAGGCGGCAGGGTCGGAGGGGGAAGAGATGGAGGAGAGGGGAGGCAGGACGGGACGGGGGGAGGAGCTGCGATGATTGGAGGCGGAGCGAGAATTGTCGTCACGAGAACTCGGCCTGTCATTTTCGTTGGGGACAGAGTCGTTGGAGGAAGCGGTGGCGATCGAATCCCTTTTCGGCGAAGAATTGCGGACATTTGAGGAGGCGGATCGGGACGGGGCGAAGGACTGCTCAAAAGGGTTGGGCTCCAGGTCGAAGTCGGAGCGATTCTGTCGTGTGATGGGAAGGCGTGCGGCAGGATTTGGCGAGCGCGAAGAAGGCGACTGGCTGTTTGGAGACATGACGCTAGCGATCGGAGCACGCCAAAGAGAAATGTTGGTCAAAAGGGATCGTCGTCGAAATCACACCAGTGACGACGTTGGGGGTTGCTAAACAGAATGACGATTGCTGACGTAGCCGCGTTATATTCCACCCTATCCTGTTTGTTACTGTTTGATATCATCAGATCACCCCTTTCCATTTTCCGTCATCATTTCGTCATCCCTTGCCCTGACTAGGTAATCTCCCAACACCGTTCCCCAACCTACTCTTTCTCGGCCCTTGTAGCTCACTACATCCTCCGGCCAGCTGGCCACAGCGCTCGCCAGTCGTCCAGCAACCCCTGGCTCTTTTGCCAACTCTTCCATTGGCACCATATAGGTCCGGATTGTAAATACTATTGCTCCACTTTTGGGTAATCGCCGTAGTGTCTGCCGTTCCGTTCGTAGTCGAAGCCTTTCCGGCGTTGGTGTCGGAACATCAGCCGGTGGCGTAAACCCATGCCCTTGTTCAAACCCATCTTCGGGCCCGTTCGTCGTGTAAGACCACGCGAGTTCTTCTGGGTCGATCTCTTCTGGGTTGTGCCCTGACCCCACCAGCTGCACAAAGTAATTGTGTCGAACGACCGGCCTGTCCACCGCCAATCTCCGGAAGAATCTTTCGAGACTTGGTTGCAATTTCTCCTGGTCTGTGTGATTTGTTAATCCCCGTTGCCAGTGCTCGAACGTTTGTTAAACGCCTCATATGTGATGCCATCAATACTGACAGAGTAAGCACGATACTCACACTGTGGCACATTGCCTGCGAGATGTATCTCGTCCAGAGTCTTTCCCATCTTGTGCTCCATGCTCCAAAATCCTGGGACGCATATCGCCCCTGCCTGAAAATAATGCCGCCCATCTTTACCTGCAGGAATTGCAGTGCGAGAATTTCCTGAAATAAAAATTAAGCGTGCCTTCTATCATAATTGCTAAATCATCCTGTATTCTAAATGCGGTACAGATTTGAGTTCCGATGGCATGGCGTGAGATCATCACTCACAATAAAGCCGAAATTGTCATTGCCCTCTCAGCCGCGTCCTCTCCTTCGTCTAAATTTAGAGGGAGTTCATGTGTTTCGCCCAATGGCACTACCGTGATAGTTTTGATATTACGCTGGTCGTGACGTGTGACATGAAACGAAGAAGGATATCTCTTCGACAAATACTCTGCCAATTCATGAACCAACTCGATAGCTTTAGTATAGTGAATATATGATCCTTTGGCTCGTGAAATTTCCAATAGCGGACGTACCGGCCTCGCCCCCACCACGCACGACTCCAGGGTTGTTGCCAAGCACGCGAACCACTTTTCCACCGCGAGTACCAATGCGGTATGCCCGGATGCGTTGATAACGTTCGTATTGATTATCAAGCTTTAAGAAAATCAAATGGCTCGTCTCCGGCAAACTTTGGGACATTAACATATGTACCTCGATCCAGTCGTTCCAGCTCATATTACGAATCCCCATAGTTACGCTGACGATATTACCTGTTCGCTTTTGGTATCTCCGCGATTGGATCAACACGCACTGATAAGGCCCCCAACGAAAAGGCCTGTACGGTACTGGCTTGATGTCCACCAATTCCTTCTCATACGGAGTAATCTCAGGATAGGTGAAGCTTACAGCTGTCCATTCTAGAGCCCAGTCAGTCATGGCATCATTGGATTTTAGGGTACAAACTTACCTCCGAATGTCCGCTGCCTGGGTTCTTTGTTGTTAGAGCCTTGGCCCAACCTTTCTCCCAAAGACGTGCCAACCGTTTGGAGTCTACCCTTTGTCCATTGTCGTAGGATAACAGCTAGCAGAATCAGCGTGATTGAGGCAAGGACATCCCGGTTACTTTGCAGGAACGACTGTAAACCGCTGAGAGTGACGCCAGCGCAGGTAAAGTTCATGGGAGATAACATCGTGCCGTGCGAAACGACATTTAGATATAAGCTACAAGCTAGTGAATGGTGAGGGAAACGTTACCACGGGCTTCTGGTGACCTCTGTCATCAGAAGCATGAAACCTAAGTTGATTTTGACACGAAAGTATGTTACTATGGCTGTGGTAACCAGCCTCGTCCCTCAGCAGCTTCGGTGTGATCAGGGGGGTCGGTTCCGGGATTTGCCGATTCAAGTTACCTCGACCGCTCAGTTCAACCTTGCCACAATACTATTTTCCCTTGTTGCATTAATGTAAGGCTTGTGCCTCCGCTACCGCCCTTTTCGAAGCTGAACTTTTTCCCTTCAAGCAATGGCATCAAAAGCAGCAGTCGCGGCAGTCGTCCGTATTCACAAAATTTCATTGGATGAGAACTAACCTCGACCGACGTACAGGACTTCACTCGAATTTACTCATCCCTGGGTTTGGGAAAGGGTGTGTATCTTTCTTTCCATATTTTAGCGGCGCGTCGTCATGTCCATATCTGTAGAAACTATTACCGCGCTGCAAGCCTTCCGGAAACGCCACACAGATGCACAACGTCTGCATTCCCAATACTCTTCCCAGCCTACAACTGTCGACTTTGCGTACTACCGTTCAGCCTTGAAGAACAAGGCGATAGTGGACGAAGCTGAGAAGCTTGTCAAAGAATTCAAACCAGTGACATACGATGTCAACGCACACGTTAAGGCTATTGAGACCTTTGAAGCAAAAGCTGTAGGAGCTTCGTCTCAAAAAGAACAAAATGATAACAATTAATGGCTTTCTTAGGTTTCGTCGGCCAAGGAAACAGAGAAGAAAATTGATTCCGAGCTTCAAACGCTTCAAAAGACACTGTCAGACATCGAGGAAGCTCGCCCCTTCGAACAATTGACCGTGCGTTGCCCTTGAGTGGTTTCTTTTTTTTTTGTCCTTTGTCTTAACTCTCTGTACGATGCCAGACTGAGGATGTCGGCCAAGCTCATCCGCGCATTGTACAAGCCGTAGACACCATGCTCAAGAAAGGGAAATGGACAGTGCCGGGTAAAGTACCCCAGGTTTTATTCAGAATCGATGCTGAACGTCTTCATGCAGGATACAAGGAGAAGTTTGGGGACCTCAATCTGATGTGATAATCGATCGTTGAATCGTAATAGAATAATATATTTCTCTGTGCTTAGGCTCCGGGAATGATACCAGATTTGTGCGGTTAGTAGCCGCATATACGCCCAATGTCCGATATGATGTGTATTTATTCATATTGACTTCAATTTCCTGTGTCATAGAATGACGGCGGGCTTGTCATTGTATTATAAAAACTCCTGTACTTCTCTGGAAAGGAAATATAGCGACCCGAATCGTGACCGTCCGGAGATATAGTAATACCTCATCTACCCCGCACAGACCCGACAACCCTGCCTATCCTTCGATCTTTTCTCATCCTCTGCCATGGCTTACTCCCCAGCTCTCTTCAATGCTAGCGCGCAGCGTATCTTAGACGATATAGATCGCCAGTTTCGCCCTAGTGTAGACACCTTGACCGAGCTCACCAAAGAATTCCTAGTTGAATTTCAGCTTGGCCTCGACAATTACGGACAAGCGATGGCCATGATGTTCGTAATATGCTATGACTCTCAACTCTTCTTCACCGATCCCGCATTTCCAGACCTACTTTCGTCACTGGTGTACCAGATGGTACCGAAAGAGGGTAAGACTCATCATACCGCCAGGTTATAATTATTAACGCCGAACCCCAGTACCTTTCTTGCGCTAGACCTTGGAGGGACGAATCTGTACGTACTGGAGTTGCTCACGGAAATCGAGGTCTAATATTGCCCGTATTATCTCAGCCGAGTGTGTGAGGTCACCCTGAACGGCGATAAGACTTTCCACCTTCGGCAACAAAAATATAAAGTTTCTGAGAACCTTAAAACTGGGGATGCGGTTGCACTTTTTGGTTGGTTATTTGCATACCCAAAATAGTGTGGCAGGCTTGATCTGCTCTAGACTATCTCGCGGACTCTGTGGACGCATTTCTGACGAAGGAGGCATCCATTGATTACGACTCTGTTGCACAATCAGGGAACCAGGATGCGGTTCTTCTCGGCCTCACTTTTTCCTTCCCAGTAGAGCAGACGGCCTTGGACTCTGGGAAAATCTTGACGTGGACTAAAGGCTTCTCTGCAAAGAATGCAATAGGAAATGACGTCGTCAGATTGCTGCAAGATGCATTCGATAGGAAACACATGCATGTCAAATGCGTCGCCCTCGTCAACGACGTACGTATCACTCGTTTTGAGATCTAAGGGATCCGAAATCTACATAGTTCATAGACTGTGGGTGCTTTACTTTCCCGTGCCTATAGCGCTGGCGGTTGTATACTTGGTGCCATCTTCGGAACGGGGACGAATGGTGCTTACGTCGAGCAAGTTTGTCAGTAGTTGAATTCTATCGGCAGCCCTAGTATGTATTAACTTGATACAGCGAAGATCAAGAAGTTACAGGGTACACCAGCTGCTGCGAAGGGCGGCTATATGGTCATCAACACTGAGTGGGGAGCATTTAACAACTCGGTGAGTAGGTTTCGCGGTGTCTCGAGGCCCTCTTAACATTTGCAGCGGTCGCATTTACCTTCAACACCCTTCGATAAAGCTCTTGACCGTCTAAGCATTAATCCATCATATCAAGCGTTTGAAAAGTTTGTTTCGGGAATGTACCTCGGCGAAATTACCAGGAACATACTTACTGCGCTCATCGATGCCGGCCCCCATCCAATCTTGTTCAACGGGAAATCCACGCATTCTATTAACAAACACTACGGCATCGACACGAGTCTGCTGAGTGATGTTGAAGAGGCGTGGCAGGGAGACGGGCAAACCGGCCCAGTTCCTCAATTCTCCGAGTTCATCCCGGAGAAGTTAGACTCGTCAGTGAGAGCAAGGCTAGAAAAAGTTCGGGAGGTTATTGTGCAGCACCTTGGCTTCCGTCACGATAATGAGGTGTCGTTACGAGATGCGGCGGTGAGGCATTCGCAACAGGATTTATTGCTGGTTTTACCTGATGGACTGTAGATCGTTCGTTGGGCATGCTCACTCGTGGCCCGGAGAGCAGCATTGTTTAGTGGTGTCGCCGTTGCAGCCATTCTAATACAGACAGGGCGCGCCGTTCTGCGAGGTGGGGTTGGGATGCCGAATATTGATGAGAGAAGGATCATCATTGGTGTGGATGGCAGGTACGTAAACATCCAAAATGATCGGTTGCTCACAAGCTGAGCCAGTGCAGTTTGATTCAACATTATCCAAGCTTTGAGGAGACCCTGCGAGAATCGCTGAAAGAGTTGGTAGGCGAAGAGGTCGAGAAGAAAGTCGACATCGGTCTGGCCAAGGATGGAAGTGGTGTTGGAGGTATGCCATTCAGCAGCCCTAAATGCGCAGCTTGACATTTGTTCTTCAGCGGCACTATGTGCACTCCAGGCCATAAAACAACGATAGAATCCAAGATCAACTTAAATATAGAGAACGAGTCAATGTTTATTAGTTCATATGAAATGTATATTGGTGATTGAAACTAATATGAAGAGTGAGCGAGTTGTTGTAGCAAATACGATAAATGATATTGTCCGCCATTCTACCGTTTTTGGTTTGTCAAAGCACCGTATGCCTGGCTGACCTTCTCCCAATCTAGAACGGACCAGAATCTCTTTAACCACTCTTCTTTACCCCAGACCCCATACCCGGCGGAAATCCAGGCGTGCTCATTTACAGATATGCAGAACAGGGGGTATAAAACATCTCCAGTATTCAGCATGTCGACCTTGGAAAGCGGTCGCTCGATCCTAGCTTGGTCGTAGATGGAAGCGGCTGTTCCAAGTCCAAAGTTGGTGTAGAAGCGTGGATGTTGAGAGTTTGATTGGGGAGGGTTGCCGCTTGAGCCGGACATTCCTGATGCTGGCGACGAAGGGGTGACACCAGGTGGTGGACGTTGGGCCGTGGGTGATTGGGAGGGTGAAGGCGAAGGCCGGGATAGGTTCAGCTTTTCACCCGACTCGTATTGAAGCTCGTGTTCAACCTGAATGCCATCTGCTTCCGCTTTGGCAATAACGTCTCCAAGGGATGGTCCTTTTGCATGTGCCATATAAGTACGCGAACGGATGAGA
This sequence comes from Amanita jacksonii TRTC168611, assembly GCA_000497225.1. Classification (NCBI taxonomy): domain Eukaryota; kingdom Fungi; phylum Basidiomycota; class Agaricomycetes; order Agaricales; family Amanitaceae; genus Amanita; species Amanita jacksonii. The sequence goes on from KI547007.1 coordinate 175,421, forward strand.
AGTGTACCTGGGCCGTATGTGGGGAGGACGCCGGTGTTACCCCTCTTGTCGGTCACGAACCAGACCCAACCCGAGGTGAACATGCCAAGAGCGGCAGCTGAAAACTCTGACTTGAGCTGAGCGAGGCTGCCATGGTAGTGTTTGATATTGTTGGCAAGAGCCGTTGAGATTTGGTCCGAGTGGTCTTGCGCTGGAGAAGGAGGTGGAGGTTTCTGTAGAATGAAGGATAGTAATTCGTCAAGTTGGGAATAGTTAACATAAGGCGTACTAGGTGATCCAAGAAAAAACCGTTGTTGAGTGCAAGACTGGCGTAGTTGAATGCCAACGTTCGGTCCTCACGAGCAGCAGTGTTAATGACCGTTTTTGCGAGACTTAGACCTTCGTCTGCGGTATCTTGGGTAGTTGTGCATTAATACGACAATACGGCACGGGAAAGTGGGACTAGATACCTTTTACTTCTTCATTTAACCTATCCAGCAGACCTTGCTGCCAGTCTACCGCGACGGTTTTAAGAGCAGGGGGTGGTAAAAAGTCACCCAACCCATCTTCGAGTTTGTACAGTAGTGCTCTGCGCTGATGCAGACCTCGCGTACACGACGGGAAACGGAAGGGTGCACGTGAGATGAACGACGCGATCCGAAGCGGTTTTGAAGAAACAGCATAGATACGGCTGTTCAGCATGATATGACAATATAGAAAGGCGCGTTCCCAAGCTACCTCGTCAGCCTGGCACCCGAATTTTTTTCTGGCCAAGTCCCTGAGGTGAGCCTAAAGTTTCAATGTTTGGCCATGCTTGGCGCCATCCATCCTCCACGTCGCAGCGGAAAACCTCTTGGTCCGTCAGCATGGTACCCAAACCAGCACAGTCACCATCCGCAAATCCTATCCAGACTCTCTGGAAAGCTTATAATGATACCACACCGGATCGCCTAAAATTCGTGGACTCTTTCCTCTTGTTCCTCATGCTTTCCGGGATCATCCAGTTTGTCTACTGTATCCTTGTCACGGATTTTCCTTTTAATGCTTTCTTGGCCGGGTAACTGCATGTGTTTATCTCTAATGACGATAATCTAACATTGCTACAATGCAGTTTCGCGAGTACTGTTGGTCAATTTGTTCTGACTGCCTCCTTGAGGTCGCAGGTGAACCCAGAAAACAAGAACGTTTTCAAAGATATATCCCCTGAAAGGTAAGGCAGATCCTACTGCAAATGTATGTCTTTTGACATTCAAGCAGAGCGTTCGCTGATTTCGCACTCGGATCCATTGTCCTGCATTTCTTCGTGTACAACTTCCTGGGATAATAGTTTGCCTATATATTTACATGTGTGAGGACCTCGATGAGTGGCGGCCCATGTATAACAGAGACAATGGTCAAAAAAGCTAAAATGACAAGATAGAAGGCAGGTGCTTCAACGCCTCCGTTCGAACGAGGATGAACGCTAGTTAAGCTTGCCGGTCAGTGAACGCCAAAAATGGTTGCCTTGGATCTTACACCAAAAATAACGATGGCAAAGTCAAACATATATTCTCCTGGTTTCTAATGAGCATGAAACTTAGATCGGGAATTGGAGGTCATACCAAGCTCCAGATACGAACGCATCAACTCTGCTTTCAGTCAATGAGGCGATTCAGTCTGGGGAGGAGTTTACATACGGCGGACATCCTTATTAGATATTTGAGACAAGGCTGGTCTGCAAAGTGCTCGTGAGATACGTGGGGCACTGGGGTGATCTTCCAGAATACGTACGTGAGGCCGGTTGTCCGTTTCGCGCCAGCAAGAAATGCACTGATAAGGACGGCATCAACAGCAAGGTGCACTATGGACAACTGGTTTCAGATAAAGCCGTGGAAGAGGTGAAAACGACTGACCAAGCTTTCCAAACATGGATGAGGATATGCAGCAAAGCGACTAACACGATGAGATGATTATGTAATATAAGGGGTTGGCAGCTTTAACGCGCAAGGTCGCGACTTTGGGTTCGTTAGCCTTTCTCACCGGACACAATGGCTTCAAGGCCACCCTCGCCACCCTTGACAAAGAATTTCTTCTCCGCTCCGTTCGAACGCTTTGTTCGCGATGAAGCCTCCGACTGGGCTAGTACTTTTACCCTCCTTGGTGCATTCTCGTTTCTCCAACCTTCCCCCCTGCACCCATGTGGCGACTGACTTCTCTTGCTCCAGATACCTTCGAGACCTATTTTGATTCTCATGTGGATCTTCTGCAACGTAAACTGCAGAAACACAGCGACAGGCTCAAGATGAAAGCGGAAGAAACATTCAAGATTCGCGAGATATCAGGGGATCTGCTGGCAGAGAACCTGGAGAGGGAATTCAAGAATTTCAAGCTTAGGGTAATGCAGCCAGTTGCGCGTTTGATCATGCCATTGACATAAACTCCAGCTCTCCGGCCGCATGACTAGTCTGTCCGCGTCTTGGCAGTCTGCGAAAGTGGTTCGAACACGCGACAAAGTCTCCTTTTTCTTTGGCGTCATGAGCGTCTTGCTATCCGCCTTATTGTTCGGTATGGCGCCACAGTAAGTCATCACTTCATCCCGTCCTGAAATCGTTGGTAACACGTGGTCCAGATATGTGCATATTGCCTACACGATACAAAGTGCTTACTTGCTTCCGCTGCGCATTTACCAGTACAAGAAACGTGCTTGGCACTACTTCTTGTTCGATCTCTGCTACTTCGTTAATATCCTCGACCTTATCTTCATTTGGTTGCTCCCTTCAAACGTGGCATTGTTTGCTGCCTGCTATTGTCTGTCCCATGGGTCTCTTGCAAGTGCTGTAATTACATGGCGGAACAGCCTCGTTTTCCATGACCAGGAAAAAACGACATCACTCTTCGTTCATATCTACCCTCCGTTTACTTTCACTGTCATACGGCGAGTCCTTCATTGAATGCACTTTTATATTACTGAGAAGATGACTCTAGGCATTTCTACCCACATGCCCAGCAGCGATTTCCCGCCCTGCAACAATTGCCCCACCTTGAACCAGTTAAAGCCCTCCTGCTTAGTGGCGGGATATGTATGTATGCGACATTAGCCGGCAAATGCTGTCTCACGCTCTGTAGACGTCGTTTGGCAATTGCTATATTGGAAAGTGAGGCATTATTTTTCCAACCCTGAATTTATGTTATTAACCTTTTGATAAGTTTGTCCTTATTAATCGCCGGGAAAAAATCGCTTCGGGGGAGCGCACAACATCTTTTTCTTGGTTATTAAACGACAAGCGTGGCCTGATTGGGCGTTCATTGTCTTCTATTCCACCCCAACATCGGGAAAATGTATTCATGGCGGGACAGCTGGGTATTTGATTCCTCTTTCCGGCATCGCCTTTTGTACTAATGAGCCTTCTTCCAGTCTATGCAATCCTAACTGAAATCCCCGCTATATTCTTCCTTTATGATAGCCCTCGACTCAGCGGCGCCTTTCTCATTTTCATATTCGCTGTGAGCGTATGGAATGGTGGGGGTTTCTACATTGAGGTTTTTGGACGCAAGTACGTTGCGTTGTCGAAGGAGCAATTCTATCCTTTTCAACTTTTTTGCAGGTTCGAACGCGAGTTGGAGGCTCTAAGGAAGGAACTCGCTGAAACTGCTGCTCGTGTTGATTCATCTGGCCAGTCGACTCCATGTAGCGTTAATCATGCGCTGTATGAAGAGTCCATCACTGCGTCACCAACGATAGATAATGAAACTTTGCCACTTGATGCAGCTGGCAAATCTAACTCGGCCATTGTAGACTCGAAGAAACTTCAATAATGTCTTACCCTCACCGTATCTTAACGACGTGTACGACCAGTGACGAGCTTTGTTGTCCTAATGTACTTGACATTCTGTTTATCGTTGCGCTTCTGGCATAGTATACAATCTATATTCCCTGATTCATAACCTATATCCCCGTCGCTAACTTGGTCTATCATCGAGATAAAAACTCTCCCAAGCGGTGCCACTTTGTATCCACCCTGAAAATGGAGAGTCGGGCCGTCTAAGGGCCTCTTTGACTCTTTGGTAGTCTTCCGCTGCCCCTTTGCATTCACGGTATGTTAACAATCTAGAGCACGCTTAACTTGAAATTGACTCTGATAGCATTAGTCTTACCTAGCAGGTAATGTTTGACCAAGGAAAGCCAGCGTTTCATTTACCAGCCGGTACATTGAGTACTTGCATACTGCCGGCCTAATGCCTCGTGCCTAAGGCCCATAACAGCAAAAGATACTGAAGCATTCTGACCTAGACTGATCACGAAAACGATGCTTGGGTGAAACGCCCCGCTTCAAACCATTTATCAAAATTTCATGTGTCGCCCTTTCAGCAATCCAGCACAATGCTAGCAATATCAGCTCGAAAAGAGCGCGCCTCGATCAGGAAGGACGGACCAACATTCATTTGTCGAACCAGTACTTGGCGCAAGCTTGGTCATCTCCGTACGCGAGTGTAGAAACGGTAGGCTGGTGAAGTAAATTGCGGGTCTATGTATGATGTATCCTTCAGGAAGGTCTAGAATGAATAGGGACCATAAGTTCAGCGTCTCATTAGGGAAGTCCTTCCAAAACCTTTGACACCTGCAATTCGTCGCCATAATGCACGTTCGCAATCCTCTCTGATTATTTGAACTAGAGAGGGTCCGCCCTTGTCTAAGTCTGCGACCTCTCCGATAATCACTGCGCCGATGTACATCGGTTCCAATACGTGTGAGCCAAGAGCGCCCTGTATGCCATGCACGTTCCAGGATGCAATTTTGTCACTACAGGACATACAGATAGTGGGTGGCGAGTCTGCACGACCAGGCTTTGTCCGTAATACGCCAAGGAGGGAATATCCGTCTCTACCGCGGGAAGCGCTAGCCCCCCACGCCATATTCAAAGGCAGAGAGGGAAATTTTGGAACTATTGAAGCAGGTCGAGGCAAGGAATCTTTTAATCGAACCATTTCTTCGTCTTGCGTGGCTGCAAGATAGCGTGTTGACGCATCGCCACCTGCACGATGTTTCAGCAGCACCGGTCTGGTACTGAGCTTGCTTACAGGGTAGAGTGGAAATGTAGAGGTTCAATTGGGCACCGGCGCGGAGACTGTATTTCATATGGCTGGCTTTCCAAGAAATCCATTCGGATTGCTGAGACTGGTGATAACGACCAATTTCTTCCAGGAACCATCGCAACGCTGCGCGTCGAGCAACAACTTCTGCATGGCTATCGTGAAGAGCTTCACCTCTTTCAGGAAATCTGGCGGTAGGAAGGCACTTTGTACCGGTGGCAAGACTTATGATCTTGCGTGTCGACAAATCCGGTGACGATAGGAAAAATGCAGCAAGTATGGTGTACTGATTGTGGGGTGGACTGTAGGAAAGGGAAGTATATGTATCAAGAATAGTTTGAACAACGCTGTTGAAGTCCACCATGGGAAGAATTTATGGTACAAAGAGGTAGAGTGTTCATAGATCAGGACAAATCATATCCAAGTATCATACTCCGAATGCCCTCTTCTTTCGGGTTTCGACAAGGTATATGTAGTAGGCGATTGAACCAACGATAATCAATCCCACTACAGTGATAACAACGGCCATTGCAATCTTGCCTCCCTTGCTGAGTCCAGGCGGAACACAACCCTGCGGATACGCATCATCGCAGGGCATGCCTTGAGGCTTGACTTCAGCATAGGCGCCTGCCTGCAAGGCTGTGAAGTAAGGGTCTTTAGAATCGCTAATGACGTGCATGGACGCCAGCGTCAGCATCGGGGCATTATAGTCCAAAGCGGCCTAGAGGGAAGACTGTCAGGGCATGGCTGTACTTTGACGCGGAATACCCTTACCTCCGTCTGAGGCCAGTCGTCACGGAGGTCAAAGAATCGACCATATTTGTCGGGTCCACCGACAACAGCGCCATAAAGTACATGTGCCTCTTGGGCGGGCACCGTGTTAATGTCTGATACATTATTTCCGCCACTTGCCATTGCGGAATGTGGATTTTGGGGAGAGTTTGGGTTGGAACCGACAATGTACGGCACTGTTACTCGTCAATGATATATCGTTGCTTCAACCTGCGCGAGCGAACCTGACATGGAATTTTTCCCCAAGGCGTAATCCACTTGGGACTGAGAAAAGGACTAGAAGACGAAATTGATAAGATACATACGGTCAGATTAATATAGAACTTACAAGATAAGATGATTTCTTTTGAGAAGTAGAAGCCATGGGAGCATATCTTGCCATTAACATCGCAGCGTTAAGGGCCGGGTTAAGGCTCGCAGCATCTGAATCGCCACCATAGTACAACAGACCATCTAATGCAAGGTAAGCACTCTCAAAGAAAGCGTTGGCAATGACGACCGACCTTTCGTCATGAAACCACCACTCTTTCCGTTGACAATGCGGTCAAAATACCGTTCGGCTATGCTTTGCCACTTTGAGAAATTACCAGTGATCTGGTTAGAGGATTGCGCAATCTGTGCAAACAACACAGGAAGGCCTGGGGCTCTAGAATCCCAGTTGAACACCCCATTCTGGCTAGCAAGGTTATACTGGGTGTAGTAGTTTTCAGCTTGGTGGTATAAATCATTTGATTCAAGTGCACGAGACAAGAACAGTGCGGCGATTGCAAGTTCGTCACCGAATGAAGAAGAGCTGTAGCTGTCTTTGGCCGCAAATACGGATGTCTGATAAGTGCGCAGTCCGCCTGTAGCATTCGTTGCGAATGTGTAAAGAGATTGTGCATGGGCTAAAAGTGTCTGCGCATACGAGGAATTCTGGAGCGTAGCCGATGAGTAGTCGGTGGTATTGAACAAACGATTGGCGTATAAATTGGAGCAAGCCGCGAATGCAGCAGATGCTCCTGCGGCAGCGTCTGTGCCAGGGTATGTGTCATTTATCTGGTATGTAGGACGCGGTTGGGGTATATTTTCGTCACCGCCCCAGTAGGCGTCGTCCGCATCAGCTTTTCCCCTGATCAGAATGTAGCCCAGGATCATAATCATGTAGCTTACTTGATCCCACAAGAACGTAGAGGGTCGTGTCGTTTGGGTGAGCCTGGAAGGTCATAAGTGATCGCAGCGGAAACTTCACGGCCATACAAACCTTCATGAGCCAGTTGAGGCCCCATCGTAGCATGTCGTCAAGATAGGCAGTTTGACTTGCAAGGTCGTATCCTGTTGATCCTTAGCATATTGATGAACGTATGCAAGGTACATCCTGCCTTTCCCATAATCTGTCGCCCCCCAACATATAGACATGAGCGTGAAACTCTACGGATCGATCAGAATAGTTGATTGAAATAATGCGGTCCACTGACTAAAGGAAAGGTAGCTTTTATGTAATCTAACAAGAAGAGTTCAGACAGCAACACAGTATGTAGGCCGGTATTCCTACCTCCAGCATCATAATAACCACCTGCAGCGCGAGCAAGAGTGTCCAAGCATATCCAAGACGAAGATGAGTGGAAATTTACCAGTGAGGTCTACGCCTGCTTGTTTTCCGTCATCCAAGGCACTGCTATTACGCCAAGGCACTCTATTAGTATCTGGCAGTTTCCCACTTCGTTGAGCTTCGTAAAAATAAAGAAGGTTCCCAAGCAGAGTCGACCATTGAGGATTAGGTGTGCCACTTGAGGGGACAGCGCCTGAGGAGGGATTAGGGGGCCGGTAGGGGGGTTGAGGGAGGGGTATCTGGGCGGTAACGAGCAACAGGAGGAAGGGGAGGAGTAGGAGCCTGGAGAACATGGAGTTCAACCAAGAGTTGAACCAGAAATAGAACGATCGTGACGTAATGTCGAGGCATCATGGCTCACGTGACCGTACAGATGACCACGTTGCATGCTCCCCAAGCTCTCATCCTTTATGTCGTCCGTTGAGCTGCGAGTCGAGCTCCCCGCTTATTCCCACTCTTTCAGCCTACATATACCTTCCGATGCGAATGTTCTCAATATCAAGCTTGAAATCTCTCGGATTTGCCCCGGAAACCCCCGTGTGGAAAGTCAGAAGCTTGTTTGGAGAGGCCGTTACCTTACGGACGACGAGCGGGTGAATGACCTTTGGAAGGTTTGTGCAATTCTTAATGCTATGGCAATGAATAATTATAATTTTACCTGTTTAGTCTCCCGACGAACCGCGGATTGTTCACCTTGCCGTTCATCCTTCTGGCTGGTCCGCCACTCCCCCGAGTATCAGTCCCGTGCCTTCGACTTCCGCACCATCTTTCAACTCCACCGCCTCCCCATGCCCTCATCCTACAATGCCCCCGCTTGTACCACCACCAACACAAAATACTCGAACTATGTTCGACCGTCCAAGTCAACCTCGCTTTCCTCAAGGCACTCCTATAGAATATATTCAATGGAAACACGACGATGCGATATCTGCTCTTATGTATGGGCGGACTTCCCAATGGCGCAATACGCCTAGCGCTCATGGGGCCCGGCTGCCTGCTATGATATTCGTTCGTTCTCGTGGCTATGAATGGCCCGCCGTGCTGGATGAAGAATTTCCGACTCCCATCCCAGGTGGTGCTCAATACGACTATCAAGTTATTGAGTAAGCGATTTACTTATTTCTTAAATTACGGCGATTGATCAGGCTTTCAGTGGATTGCCTTATCTTTCACTGTCAGACTCGGGTTCTATTCCCACAGCCTTTCAACTTCATGCGATCAAAATTTTGTCTTACACTTTCACACTACTTTCACTCAATGATGCACCACCGCCATCCACCCGCCCTACCCGTGTAACCTCCATCCCTCTCAACGCTCCTCCCGACCTCAACGGTATACTGCGACAACTTGGACTTCCTCCAGTACAGGTACAGCAACCTCTGCCTGTTATCAACAATAACAACGATCCAGGTCGTGTTGTTCGGGAGTTGGGGGCAATTGCTTTGCGACCTTTGCTTGCACCGTTGATCTTCCTGGCATTCCGCACGATCTTGGTCTTTTTTTTTGTTGCCCCTGGCGGCGGGCCCATGTTCGGAGTGCTAATCCTTGCATACATGTTATTTGAGATGTGGCACGTCATACGAAACGCTTTTCTCCGAAACCTAGGACGTCTTGAGGAGCAACAGCAAAGGCGAAACGTACCCGGGGCTGCTCGGGCAGATGGTAATGGTGTGGCTGCAGACGGCCGACAACAGCAACATGGACCACAGCCACAAGCCACACAACCACAACCACCACCACAGGCGGACGGGGCGGCTATCCCTGCTCAGGGAGGAATCAATGGAGGATCTTTCCTCGACGTATTAGCAAACGTGAATCTCGATGCTGAGCAGCTCATCCTGGCCGGAGCGCGGACGAATGAACCCAGTTTCTGGCGTAAATCCTTGACATTCTTGACATTGTTGATAACAACTGTGCATCCGGCCATATGGAACAGACGACGAACTGCACTGCGGCGGAGGGAGGGACAACTCCGAACTCAGGCAACTCTACGAAATATGGCCGATGAGGATTTGGGAGATGGGGAGGAAGAGGCCAGAAGGAGACATATAAGGGAGAATCTACGGGTAGCACATAATTCCAGGCCTCAGTGGGTAAGGCGATACATCGAGAGGGTGGTATCAACAGACTGGCTAGAGGATGTAGAGTGAAGACAGTATATAATCCACACGTGATCCGGACAAATCTGAATGACCAAAGTCGGGACCAAAGTTCCCCATCAAAAGCTACACTCATGTCAACGTTTGATTCGCTTGTTGGTGAGCTGACGCGAGACGTACATCGTGCTCAGCCGAAAGACGTTTTGCAGTACTGCGCAAATTGGTTCCAGTCCAGGCTTGAAGAGCAAAGAGCGCGCATGCGCGATACTCTGGCTCAAAATTCGTATCATTCCCTCCCGCCTGAATTGTATTCTGACTTCCCAGTCAACTCCGCCCCTTCCGGCAACTTACAACGGAGTGTTTCGCCCTTTGGAGGCGGTCCGCCCTCTCATCGTTCATCCCTCAGGGATAGCGTCGCAGCAAGCCCGTTCGGTACACTAAACGTTCCTGGAAATGCTTTACTCTCGAATCCTGACCGATCTACTCCACCTTTGTTCACCACTGCGTTTCATCCATCAGCTAATGGAAGAACGTCCCCAAGGTCTAGTCCGAGTGCGCCCCCACCTTTAAGTATGACGCCCCCCAATCCATTCGGATATCACTCGCAAACAACACCCACAATCTCGAACATTAACCCTGGCGACTTTTTGCATCCACCGACGTCCAGTATCTTTGAACGACGCACGTCTGTGTCGGCGGAATCTATCCCAGTTGATAGCACTTCCAACCCACGGCTGCCTGTTTACCCAAAAAGCTCCGATCAGCTACGGCGCATCAAAGCATCGATAAGAAATAACTTTATTTTCAGAGATCTGGACGAGGAACAAGAAAGAGGGGTACTTAATGCCATGCGCGAGCTGCAAGTTAAGAAAAATGAAGTCGTCATTCGCCAAGGCGACGTTGGAGAATATTTCTACGTCGTCGAGTCTGGCCTGTTACATTGTTACAAGCGGCCAGAACCGTTACCAGAAACATGGAACGACACCACAAGCGTTGGTGTAATGGACCCGGAAGAGAACATGACGGATGTGGATTACCACCGGGTATTTGGACAAAAAGTAGCAGCTTGCAAACCTGGAAATTCGTTTGGCGAGTTGGCGCTCATGTACGGGCATGCACGCAAAGCGACTGTAATGGCAATAGACCCGTCAACGCTCTGGTCGCTTGATCGTATTACGTTCCGCACTATCATCCTAAACGTTGCACATCGACGGAGAACGATGTATGAAAAATTTTTGAGTACGGTGACGCTGTTGACACCACTGGACGCGCAAGAGAGGAGCAAAATTGCGGATGCACTCGTCAGCAAAGTCTACGAAGATGGACAGGTCGTCGTGAGGCAAGGAGACGTGGGCGATACGTTCTTCTTTGTAGAAGAAGGTGAAGCAACCGTGACCAAGGTACACGGAGAGGAAGGGACTGCAAGAGACATCAGGGTCGGTACCCTGAGCAAGGGTGACTACTTCGGAGGTGCGTGAGCATCTATCATCATGGAACCTTGGAATGACATTAGGGAACAGAATTGTCGCTCTTACGACTTGCACCACGGGCTGCAACGGTTAGCGCTGTGGTACGGCGAGACGTATCACAGCCCAAGCTAAAGGTAGCGGCATTGGATGCGCAGGCGTTTACGCGGTTGTTAGGACCATTGCGTGATATTATGGAGCGGCGTGCAGGCACGTATCCGTCATAGATCATAGTGGAGTGGGAACGATAAGCACGTACCACAAATGTACCGCCTCTTACCGCTTGTTCAACATTTATTATCTTCAACCCACTTTCCTTTAGTATCTCATGTTCTTTCGCCATTCTCCGCACCTACAACACAGGCAGCTCCCGGCCATAGTCGTTCCTTCCCTCCTAGAGTGAGTGAGCTTCTCTCTTTCGTTGCTTAACTGATCACCGGTCACCTCGGATAGTTCATCGTCCTCAACTTCCTCTGTCCAGGGCTCCGTCCCCCCCTCGACATCTTTACCTCTGTACGTTTTCCCCCACTTCCCATCCTCCCGGTTAAAGATTATTGTTTTCCACAGTCTATCCATACTCCCCATACCCTTGACTAGCCCTTCCTCTTCTTCCTCTTCGCCGCCGTCATCTCCTCCCTTATTGTGTGTCTTAGTTTTATTCCTTTAACGCTCCTGCCAACTTTCTGTGATTTCAAGAGTTTCGTCCCAATCCTTATCTGTATCGAATACCTCCTCAGCCAGCACCTCTGTATCCTCTACTCCGTCTCCCTCTGACTCGCCAACTTCTACATCCCCATCAAGCTTGACCCAGACAGGCCATTCACTCATTACGACTACATACGCGGGGAGAACTACCGTGGTTGTCGTCCAAGAGACCCAAAGTGTAACGCCCATCACCCCCAAGGCGGGCGGCTTCCTCGGTAACAAGACTGCTCAAGGGTTTGTGTTTACTCTCGCCGGCGTCATCGCGCTTGTCACTGTCTTTCTCGCCGCAACCTTTGTCATCCGTCGAAAGAAGCGACGCGAAATAGACGAGATCATTTCTTTCGACCCGGCAGCAGTCGACGCTCGGCGTAATTCGATGGAAAAGACTTCGATCCGCACAAGCGAGGGGAGTGACATGGCCCCTCGCCATGCGCACAGCCATTGAGGTCAGATAGAGTCGACCCATTAGGAGACATGCCCATAATTAGAGAGCTACTTCCCAGTGCACCAATACTCCATCAGTATACCTATAATTGTGATGACATTATCGGATCACGGGTAGTAGGATATCCCCACGGATCACCTACTTCGTGTGCATGATGGCACGCCTTCGGGTTTTGCGGATGCCGAAGGCATTCATGCCACGTAATCATATATACCAAGGGGGTGATGTGAGAACCATTGGCCCCACCTTGTGGGACTGCTGTTAGGGATGCCTATTGTATCCTAGTTACACGGTTATACCAGTTCCGTTGAATTACCCTTGGCACGCCCACGTGCACATTGTTATTCAGCCACCTCGCCCCATTGACACCATTCAGCTGTCTCGGCATTCTCACGCATGCTCGATTTACACACTAACAGTCATGGGCACACAGCGTCCCTGCGGAAGGAAGGAAGAATGTTCAGAGCGGGGAATATGGGTTGCGGAACAATTCTCGGTGAAATAAGCAATGGATAGGTAACAAGGTCCGATCACGCCAGTCATGGCCAACCAACATACATGGTATACTTACAGAGCAAAGGAATCATGCGCGGAAACTGTGTCAAGGGTCCTTACTCAGCCAACATCATGATCCTTATTCGCTATCAGCTACTCTACTTCTTATATATATATACGCCCTCTTCTCACACAATAGTTCGTTTCCTTCCCTCTTCCCGATGTCCCGCTTTAAGGGCTTGTTAGCGATCTCTGCTGCTCTCGCCATTCTTTGTACGACCGGTCTGGCCATCGCCCATGATCCCTCTTCCATATCGGTCATATCAAGAGACATAGAGCACAACCATATCTTCCTGAGAGATGGAGGCCATAGCCACCACCATGGCGAACCAAAACTTGAAATTAACGAGACGGAGGTAGAGATGTGGAATGGTCTTACACCCTCTTCGTACTACACTATTGACTGGGAGGAGCCCGGTTCGGACAAGCGCCACCCAGGTCTGATGATGGCCCATGCCGTATTCATGTCGCTGGCATTCTTTGGCGCGCTTCCGATGGGTGAGCCTGATAATCAGTAGTGGGATCGTGCCCTTAACCCGCGTACCCTCCCCAAGGTATTGCACTGCGCTCCGTGAAACATTCAGCGCATACAATTGCTGTACTTTCCTTCTATGGTTTGTGTACCCTGGGTTGGGCGAGTAGCGCCTTGTACACCAAGTTGACACCTAATATGTGAGTCATTCCTTGCCGTTCCCAGCTAACAACGTTGAACTTATGTTAGCTCCTATCTTTTTGGATGAAGGTACGAAGGTATGCACCTGATGTTCTTCGCTTCTGAACCAAACGTGAATATCTAAGCGGCCTGCAGGTGCGAAGCATGGGCCACACGGTTGGATCATTCTATTCTTCGCTCTCACGCTAACTGTCATCGACATCTTTGCCGGTATACGTCGGTGCATCGCTTATTTCCGAAGCGGAGAGAAGTTTAATTTCAAGGGTTTTTGGCGGACCGTAGTGCTGGACAAGCACGTGACTTTTGACGGGCCTGATTCAGAATACACCAGCCTTGTTGAACAAGAGCTAGAAGAGGATAAGGTATGCTTGGCCAACCTTCCCACGGTGCTAACTTCAACTGCTCTTAGCCGCCTATCAGACAAGTCATTAGCGGTTCAAGTCATCACCATCACCATCGTCAATCTTCTGATGGCACTGTATTTGATCCCGAATCCCCAACCCGTTCTGAGGATAGCCTGGACGCCATTAAAGGTCGACCTCCCCAAAAGCCTTCGAGAAGCGCCAAGTTAGCCGCTATAGGAAACATCCTTTTTGCCGTGGCGGAGCGGGCCCTGGTGTTTGCAGGTTTTACCCAGGTTCTGAGTGGCATCGCCATCTACACTGGCAAGTGTTTACACGTGAAGAGCTAGAAAAAAGTCTAAACTTCATTTTCAGGCGGTTGTCGCGGAGGTCACGTCAACATCTGCCTAGCTCACTTGATCAGTAAGCAACCCTTATTAAGAGCATGCTGGGCGGACCGGCTGATATTGAGTAGAGGGCGGCATATTTTGGTGCTATGGTCTTCTGACGTTTGCGCGTTTTCTTGGCGCCTTTGCAGAATTCGGTTGGGCTTGGAATAGGTCGCCCTCTGGCAATACCTATTCTGCCGAGTTCGTTGAATCACTCGTCATATTCTGTTACGGAGCGTCCAATACGTGGATGGAACGCTTTGGAGTCAAGGCAGGGGATCCATTCACCACAAGGCAAATACAGCATATTAGCATTGCCGTAAGTCTGAGTACTGTATTTTCTTGGTCGTGACCCCAATCTCCACCTCTAGCTGATGTTCTGGTTCGCTGGTTTGATTGGTAGGTGGTCCATGACGATCCAATGGCATTACATCCAATTCAACTACTTGTATCATAGGAATGGGTATCGAGTCCAAACGCATCCGTAAATGGCTGGCGTCGTCTGCTTTGACTTCGACAAAGATGTCAATGTCTTTCCAGGGTGCAATCCTGGATCCCCCAAGTTATTCTGGCAGTTTCAATCCATTCCCTGCCCTCGTTATTGGTGTTACCGGAGCAGCCATGGCAGCCCATGCTCAGGCATATGTCTTTGCAGTGCGTACATGAATTCACTGGTGATTTCGCCTATCCCAACATTTTTCGAGGTTCAAATACACGAGCTGTGGGGCAATCTGCTTGTAGCATTTGCAGTTTTGAGGTTTTTGACATATTTCTTCCTCTGGCTGTCCCCTCCACAATCCATTCTTCCTTCTCGTCCCCCGACGGAAGCTCTAGGAAGCTTCTTCCTAGCATGTGGCGGTCTCGTGTTTATGTTTTCAACCGAAGAAGTGACTATTGCGGCACTAAGGCGTGGCCGAGATGGTGCGTCATTCAAATGAAGAGATTTTTATCCGGTGTTAAACCCCCCCTTCCCCGCGTAGATGTCATGATGTTTCTCAATGTTGCGGTTGCTATGACGTGCTTTGCCTTCTGCTGGGTCATTTCTGTAGTTGGTTTTAAGGGCTGGCTCAGAATGCGTGCAAAATTTGCAGCGGGTGGTCGCGTCGTTGCCTAATCTTTTTCAGTCTATATCCACACCCACGACTCCCTGCACACTACATATATATATATCCCACCTTCGAATCTGTACCACCTTTGTATTGGTGTTTTACTGTTGACACGACTAAACGATGTTTGTCTATTTGCAAGCTAAAGAATTAATAAGAAATCGGCCAATGTACCCATCCAAACCCAGAACCCAGCCCAGCCACACCCAACAAACCCCTTCCAACAACTGCGACGACTTTCAAAGTCTGTCTTGTACAATATTCGTGCTAGCTGGAAGGCCGCCAGACCCATACCACAGTAGAAGGGAGCACCTTGCATATTCAGGTAGCCTGCGTATGAGATGAGTGAAGTAGCCGAAAGCGACAATCCACCCAATATGGGCCTCGTATGTTGCCCAAACAAAAGCGCCGTAGACCGGATACCGGCCGCAACGTCATCGTATTTATCCTGAGGGCATTCGTTAGTCAACATCATTATGTATATAGAACGCAAACAACCTGATGGGCATAAATGGTGTCATAGACGAGTGTCCAGCATACCCCACCTGCATAGAGAGACGAGCAAATCGTCCAGTCAACGGCACCTGCCACAGCAGACCAACCAAGGAGGGATCCCCAATTAAAGGCAAGCCCTTCACAATCATTAGCCTCGTGATGAGGATGTCAAGTAACAAGCAAGAATCGAACCAAGGACAGCTTGAGGCCAGTAGGTTATTCTCTTCATTAGTGGATATGTGGTCACCAGTAACATGGATGAAGCGCCGAGCAAGATGCTAACAGAATAAGATGAGAATCAAAAGTCGGATCGAATAGATATATATATATTGAAATACCTATACCAATTCAACTGTAGCAAGACGCCGAGGCCAATGGCAAGCTGTCCGCCAAGGAAAACAGCGGCCTGTCGGTAGCTGAGGTCTCCTCTTGCTAACGGTCTGTTCTTGGTTCTTTCTGTTGTTGTGTTAAAGTAAGATATTGGTCAATGCCCGCACATACCGACAGCCTTGTCGAGGTTCTTGTCCCACATGTCGTTAATGGTGCATCCTGCCCCACGCATTACCATTGCGCCGCAGCCGAATAAGCCAAGATAAGTAAGTGGGGTTGTATACGGTACTTGGCAGGCGTAAGACGCCATTGTGATGGACCATGCTGCCCCTGGGTCAGTGAATCACATATCGAGGAGGTTGAGCACGAACCACATGGGTAAAATAGGAGGAGAGTGCCTATGGGTTTATCGATGCGGGTCAGGTATAAGTAAGGCCTAAACTTGGGGGGAAGTCTATCAACCCATGATTTATTCTCCGCTTTGGCGACATGAACCGAAGTGGAAAAACCAGGGACAGATGAGCGCCTTCCAGCGCGCAGGCAACTCCAGGAACAGAATGCTGTTCTCATGTGGTACCAAATAAGGAAGTTTTCGTGTGTAACAACCGATGATAATCCAATCTCTTATGTACAACTTAGCCGAACTACCATTCCTTTGCCAGTTTAAACGACCACTCCCAATCTGCAACACTTGCATTAGCATCAGATCGGAGCGTGCTGCCAGAATACGAGAACATACCTGCATAAACCTCGCCATCGTCGTCTGTTACACGACTTTTGACCACATAGGATCCAGAACGCGCTACTATTCCGGAAGGGGATTCCTCTGACTCAAAGTCCTTGGTATATGGTTCGGGCCGAGGACCATACGACCCAAGCATTTGTTCCAACTTGTCAACTGCAAATATTGTCAACCTTCATACATAAACCCCTCCTTCTGGGCTCAACTCGCCTTTGATTCCAGCACGCTTAACAAGCTGGATATATCGCAAGCCCTTGTCGAACGAACGTAAGAACAAACTTTACCGGAAGATCAGGGAGTGTTTTACCGTAACGATGGAGTGATTCACGCTAAACGTGATGCGGACACTAAATAATGATCAATAATCAATTGTCACGGCATGTTGTTGGTAATCTTACTTGTACTCTACACCTTCTTTGATCGTAATTGGATTTTTCTTGATCGCAGCCAGCTGCGCGGGATCTTGAATGCTGAGAGAGATGGTCTTCCCCACCGGTAAGGTAGGTGAACGAAGTTCCAAGGTCAGAACCGTAAGCTGGGAACGTTTCAGATGTGGAATACGGCATGCATTTGCATTACTTTAGGCCCAGCTCCAGGAGCAGCCTCAGCCGTGAGGCCAAGAGACGCCTTCCAGCGAGCCAAACTTTCATCGTTCTTATCCAGTTCAAGGTATTCGTCGACAGGCTTGGCAGCTGATGGCTTGTAGCCTTGGGGGTCGTGGGTGAATTAAAATGGCTAGAGAAACATGCAAGTGGCTTGCCTGGGGTATTTGTAGGCCGCAACTCTTCGTGGTCGTCTTGCTGTGAGGTGGACATAATGATAGTGCAAGGAGAATGTCGACGATTAGATCGATTTCTCACGACTGCTATACTCGCTGATTGCCGGCCATTATCATCACTTAAAGTTTACACTGCACTACATTCCCAACTTCCGCTCTGCTCCTAAATCTTGCTTAATCCCTGGAGCCGCATCTGCCAATGGGGGATGCATCGCTTCTGATTCCTCACTGAGCTTTATCAAAATCACACCAGGCATGCATGTTGACATACCTCCTTTAAACCAGCATTTTCCTTTGCTCAGATGAAAACATTTTGGTCCGTTCGGACAGACATGTCCCCAACAGCACTTGTCTCCGAAAGGACACGCCGCACCTACAGCCATTAGCGACCGTAGTCCATAGCATGGTTCAACAATTACCATTCTTAAGCCAATTACAAGGTGCCTTCTTAGCATTAATGGCGAGGAGTTCCAATTGATCGGGAGTCAGGATATAATCATGAGAATACTTGCAAACCCCGGGCTGATTTGCGTCAGGTTATGCGATTAAAGCAGGAAAGGAACAGACCCCTTTGGAGCATGTCATTAGGTAGTACTCGTTGCACGGCGGTGGATTCTCTATGAAGAGAAATGAGGTCACTAATGCAGGAAAGTATAACGATTATCACGTTTATGCAGGGGCTGTTACATTATTGAGCCACGATCATCCTCAAAAGATAAAGTACGGATTACAAACCAATGTTGGGTCAACGGAACGGGGGCTTGTCGGGGACTGGTGATCGAATCCGCCATTACCAAGGGCTTGTGGACTTCCTAATTGTGAGATTCGAGGTACTTGTTGGTTTAAAAACACATGATCGAACTGAAGGCGTGGCATTGAAAATGTAATCTTGTCGATGTCGCGATCACCAGGCGCGAAGAGTCTGATAATCTTTCCAAGAGATTGCTCCTTTTCCAACTCTTCAAATAATGGGCGATATCGTGACAGGTTATGTGCTAATTATCTCAATATTTAGCAGCTTCAGATTGTCTTCCGACAACAACTCACTGGCAAAGAAGATTCTTAAGGTCTGGGGAAAACGAGCGTATGTCTGCAAGTATTCTATTGACCATTAGCGAGCTCCCTTTGTAAGCAACATACGAGCTACCTTTGATTTTGGGAGTGACTGTGTCATTCCCTAAACCTGTATCAACAACTAGAAACCTGGGCGAGGCCGAGCTAAACCCCTACGTCAAGCGTGGGATGTTGGCCTCTGTCCCCAAGTTCGTGCAAGTGAGCCACTCACGGCAAAGAAGTCACTCAGTTGGTCTGCAGTGCAAAAATCGTGCCCAAGCAGTTTGGTAAAAAGTTCTGATTTGTTGGTGTATATGGTAATCCAGAATGATAGGCGACCAAAAATGTGCAACTCTTCTTTTGTGAGATAATCGGCGATGGCCTGTGTCAGGTGCTGCGCAGCTGCTTTACCCCCTGTCTGGCCCTGGGTTATCAGATCTTTCATAAAGACCTTTTCATCCCCGTTGATTATGCAAAGTATGAGTGGATTTTGGGCCTTGAAATGCGTCAGAGGATGATTTCGGAGTGTAAGACGTGCATACGCCTCGAAAGCAATCCAGGTTTGAAATCTGCCTATTAAGAGCAGCGACCTGCACATTATGTGCCTTTGCATCGCGCTCAGATTCTTCCAAAGCGACCGAATGTGCCTGCTTCCATACAGATAATTCCACTTCTAGTTCAGAAACCCTGCTTTGCAAGTCAGCGTTATGCCTGACTGTCGCGTTGGAGAGGCCTGTCGCCAGCAATGGTCTTGAATTATCATATTGATAGGACGGGACGCCTTACTTATAAGTCGTGCGAGTGTCTCTTCCCTGATTTTAAGGCATCAAGATAGCTCGGTACATGGCCAAACGTGTATTACGCACCATAGCTGCTGACTAGCCTCAACCCTCGGTTGAGTAGTCATGGCCGGTTGTGTAATAAAGGAGAAATGTCTGAATGGCGAGGGAAGAAGGGGGTTGCGTTATTTGGATGAGTAGGGTCTTATGACCATGCCTTTGCCTCCAAGTAAATTAACAGATAAACAAGCTCCTACGGATTCTTTTACCAGACCTGGCAAGCATAATTTATTAGAAATTCGGGTTGACAAATACTAGACCGGCCTCTTGTCACATAAAAACTTATTTTGCAACGGGTGACACGCGTTTCAATGATTCAAGGTTCCAACAGCCTATAGTATTGCAGATCAGCTCATACTCCCATAAGCGTAATAACAAGAAATACCTCATGGATGGGAAAATGTCCTAGTTGGTCACTTACACAGCTTGTCACATACCTGTCCCCAATGTCCGCGCTGTTTCCGCCACCGCAGACCAGAAATTATGGGACCAGCATGATGATTCCCAACGGCACGTACAACCCAAGGGATAAGTATGGGCTGTGAAGATTTCCGGGGGCCGTTGGAGAGGGGGGTGATGCAGTGCTGTGACCGCCAAACTGCCGGTGCCAGCCACTTTATGCCTTACGTATCTATCGGCCTTAAATATACACCCATCTTGGTTTGATCATATGGAACAAGCGCTCATCCCCTACCTGCTGATATCTTGATCATCAGAATTGAATGTATCAATGACGATTCCGTATTGGATAGAGGGCGCTCGCATGATATATGACACAGTTCATGGAAGAGTGTAGGCGTGTTGGGATCAAATGTGTGAACGTATATGTTTAGAACCTGGGTCTATCAGGGGCTAGCCGTGCACAGTCAGATTAGGCCAGGTACTGAATGCACTTGAACCGCCCATAGGTCCACGCTCCTGAAGAAGATTCCACGGCAGTCCATGAGCCCCACCTGGCATCCACGGATATGGGAAGTAGGCTAGCCGCGCACAGAAAAAAGTGCACAGATCAGGTGCCGGAAATATAATTGCACTATGAAGCATAATTGCGATCCAGGATCCGGACGGAGGACCCTGTTTGGCCAAATATAACATGAGAATAAGGTTTCGAAGACGGGGCTGACCTCTTGATGTTCACAAGATGTACCACGATATCTGGCAGCTCGCTTGTGTTGCTTTATAAGAATTCATGGCCACCATGCCTGAACGTGAGCATGTTGGGATGTTATAAAATATAGTCAGTGTCCGGGATGCGGGACTCAACAAACTTGGTGGCTGCGCTTGTATTAGCTTAGTCAGCGGAGGTACATCACGTTTGTGGCACGAGTTCAACTCTCGCGTCCGACACGGTTCAGAGCCATGTCTGATATCTACACGGGCCTACAAATTTCTCCGCAGAAAAAGCGGCGCCCACAGGATATTGACGATGCTTCCGTACTGACACCAAAGAAACTCAGAACAGTGTGAGTGGAATCTATCCAATAGTTTCCTAATCTTATGGTTCCCTAAAGGCCTCCTACACCTCCAAAGACTAAGACGCGTCCGAAGGCCAGGGGACCTGGTGAATCACCCTTGCCTGATCACCTTACGCGTCTTGTCACTATTTTCACATCACTACAACACGCTCTTTCACATGCTCTTGCAACGTGCGCCGTATCACCAAGCCAGGAGACTGGGGTCGTACGCAACGTACTAAATCATCTGTCGCTGGCGACATATACTGGTTTGGACGCTAATATTGATATTGATGATCTTCTTAGACTTTGCTGGATCTGGGAGTGGG
Source organism: Amanita jacksonii TRTC168611 (assembly GCA_000497225.1). NCBI lineage: Eukaryota > Fungi > Basidiomycota > Agaricomycetes > Agaricales > Amanitaceae > Amanita > Amanita jacksonii. The sequence goes on from KI547007.1 coordinate 196,652, forward strand.
ATGGCCAATCACCCCCGGATGATACGAGAATAGATGCGGACATTGAAGACAATCCGTTCTTGGAGGCTTCTGCTTCTACCGTTTCTTCTCTTACCCCTACAGAATGGGCTCGTAGTGCTATGGGGTTTGTCATTAGTCCGGCGACACACTACTTAAAATCCGATCGGAAAAGGGTTCCTGCTTATGGGATAGGCATCGAGGTTGAGGTGAACATGGACAAAGATATGAAAGGTGGGATGGCGGCTGTTGCACGTTGGACTGCCGCAGCGGGCAAACGCCGAACTGATGTTCGTGCAAAGTTGCATCGTTGGGTGGAGGTAGGTGATCTATCATTTGGTACCGTATGATCTATCCTCATGCGGGACCCTAGCTGCACAAGGATTGCCCGACCATCCCCAATGTACCACGTGCAAAGCTACCACCCCTATCCACGACAACTAAAATGTCCGCCCTGACACGCACCCTGATATCTGGATCTCCCCAAGCTTTGTCATTACCCCCACTGCCTTGTTCACCCTCTTCGCCGTCAAAGTCATTTCCGAAATCTCCCAAGAAACGTCCAACAAAAGGTGATGAATTGCCTCTCTCCGCAATCCTATTCCCAGCCAAGTCACCTGTCAAAAATACCGCCATCTTCCCACAAACCCCGTCTCGGAGGAGGATAATTGCCACAGCAAAAACACCGCTGACACCAAGCACTCCTTCATCTTTGTCAGTGTCCCACTCGGAACAATCGAGACCGACTACTCCGGTTCACCAGCGGGGATCTGATGCATCTACAGCTCCCCAGACCCCGACGACGTCGCGTAGGCAGGCCCTTTACGAGAGGGTGCGTCAACGGTCTCTCTCAACTTCCCCCACGAAAGTTCGTGGCATTCCCGATGGAGTTCAAACTAGCATGACCCGAGATGAGATTCTGAAGTTAGGCCAAGAAGAAACGAGGCGTCGGTGTTTATTGGGCCGCTTAAATGGAGTTGCCGAGGGCATTTGGATGTGCGTTAGAGTTTCTTTGTCGTGCTCTCGCACCACATGATTCGTTGATAGGCTGTTTTCCACTCCGGCGGGTATAGCGACAACTTCCACGCCTTCCCGAAAACGCAAAGCGCTACCCGCTTCGGAAGTGGTTACCGCAATTATCAAGTCTTCGCCTGTTCCAATCTCGGCAGCAGACGCAGATGACTCCATTACCATGCTAACGAAATTATGTCCGTTCTTCCTCAGGAAGCTTGAACTAGATGGCGAAGGTTGGCTCGAGATGCCAGCAACTAATTTGCCCACTTCCGACTCAAGCCCCAAAAAGAAACAAACCATACCATCGAGTCCTGGTGCAGCGAGGAACAAAGACAGTGCCTCTGAGTTGGTCCGGAGAAGTCCCCGATCAATAAAGAAGGAAACGGGTGGCCTTCGAGAAGTTCGCGAGATGATTCGACGAGAGATTGAATTGCAAGACTAATGGCTGTGCTGTATCTCATTATATGGACTAATTTTATGATAAATCTACTGCTTTCATTGTCTTCCGACCTTGATTTGTAATTTAGCTATGCAGTTACTACCATTACCTTGAAATGTTAGCCAAAGATTTGTCTCCAGATTTCGTCCAAATGAAACAAAGCAGCCATGCGACCACCATCAACGATTTTTAGGGATGCCGAATCTCCGTGCGCTGCAGAAAGCCACTCGGCCATTGCAACGGGAGAAATTGGGTCACCTCGGGCACTCAGGATATAGATATACGGCTTGGTGCGAGTATCCTGATCCTCGAAGTGTATCTGCCATGTATAGTTGGCATGATAAATAGTAGCCATGTCGAGGAATCCTCGCCAAGTCTGCGTAACACTTTTGACGACGTTGCGGGCTATGCTCGCCTCTAGTTCACTGTCCTCGACTCCATGGTTTTCCTTCCAACGCGAAAATAAATCCACTTCCTCCTCGGCCATGCGATCAAAAAGGATATTCCGGACTGCGGCTTCAGTTGATATCAGAGAGTTTACTCTCGTCGTTAATAGGAATCTGGCGATACGAGGAAGCAAACTGTAAGGAACGTAACGTGTCGGTGGACCGGCAATGAAAAATAGATGCCACGACATGGCTTTTGAGTACCCTCGGTGACTATGCGGGGGCGAATAAGGTGAAACGAGTATTACCGCGGTGATGAGACGACCGAGTGGGAAAACATCACGTTTGAGCCCGCAAAGTGTCTGTGCGACTACAGTGCCAAAACAATGAGCACAGATGTATAGCTTGAGGTTTTCTTGGTTGGGATGCAAATGAGTAATGAGAGCGGTGATGTCTGACGCCAGGGTTTGTGCATAATCGGACATGTCGTGAATCGGGGAAGAACGACCCCAGCCGTGTAGGGAAGGGGCTACAAAGTGCACGTTCTGTTGTACGAGGGTGGGCGAGAGCCGTGAGGCATCTCCGACGCCAAACGCGCCGTGTAGGTAGAGAACAACGGTGGGGCTGGATGTGTTGCCATTATCCGCATACGCAAGTAGACGTCCATCTGGCAACTGAAGACGTTTGTCTTCAATGTGGATCATGGCAGTAGGTCGACAAAGGAAACCTTACGATGCCAACTTTGGACGCAATAAAATCAAAGTCACATACACAGCAGTGCAAGCACTGTTGCTGAGGTTGTCCGAAAAGTGACAGGGATAATAATATCCCCTCAGGGAAACATCCACTTACGGCATGGACAATGGGGACGACTAGAACTTGGATTCAATGTTCCGATGGGGAAGCAGGTGACAGCTGGAAGATTCCCAGTTAAAAATATCGGAACGGAGAAGAGGACCTGGCGTGTGAGTACCAGACCGATATATGAAAGAGAGAGAGAGAGGTGGGTCCTCAATTCAGCAGAGATTTTTCAAGGGGTCAGGGGTGATATATGATAGGTCAGGGAGGGCATCAGTGACAATCATAGTCATATTATGCTTTGATTAGCTCTTTCTCTCCCAGCCTTCTCAAATTCAGCATAGTCAACTACTCTTCCCTCCCTGCGACTAGCCTCCGCGGCAAATACTGCAAGGTGACTCTGGAGAACGTCCGACACATCCGTTCCCAGAATTTCCTGTTTTCCTTCTTTGACGGCTTCCACAAACGTCGAAATTAGCCCGAGATCGCCTCCTCCGTGCCCTTCCAATGGGATCTCGGAGGGGCGATGCCGCACGGACCTGCCGTGCTTCCGAAAATCGGTTACGGTGAATGTATTCATGTCCCCGATGATTTCTCCGTGTGTGAAATGCCAATGTGTCTGTCGTTCACATATGCTGGACGTATACGCAACCATAGTGAAGGATGCCGTAGCACCATTGGAGAACTCCAGGTTCACGACCTGGTGATCACAAACATCATTGGAACTCTCGTAGACGCAGTTACCATATGGTCCTGTTTTCAGTGCCTCGGTTATGCTCTCAATGTCCGGAATCCCATCTACAAGAACGTTAACGGGCCAGCCTTTGTTTCCGCCGACGAGAGATTCAAGATAGACTTAGACGGAACAATTCAATCATTTGCCAAATCAGATAAGGTAAAGGTCGAATACCTTTCTTTGCACTGTAAGGGCATTCCTTCTCACATGGGCAATCTAAGCACCTTGTGGCATTGCCCGCGCTTTTCGGCTTTGCAGACTTGCGGAAATGCTGTAGGGAGCCAAAAGAGGAAATACGCGAAGGCCTTGAGGGTGCGAACCAGTGGCAAATCAAATCAATATCGCTATAAGCTCACACTTGAGACAGAGAAGCTGTGAGAAGAATGAGAGGGCGGCTTACTGGCAACTTTTTGTCATCAGGGAGAATGAACTTTTCCCCTCTTCGCTCCAGTTTCCGCGGACGAAGGAATGAGCGAAATGGTAATATCCCACTGGTTCAATGTGCACGACATTGACAAGTTCACCCAATTCCTTTGAGGCGATAATTTTGTCCACAGCTTTAAAGTAAGGGGCATATCTCAAGACTGTGGGCAGTGAGTCTCGTCGAAAAGCGATCAGCAATGGGTGATACCCCCCCTACCATGGCAGACTCCGAATATGATACCAGCTTCCTTAACGGCTTGTTCCATCTCGATACACTCTTCCACGCTGGTAGCCATGGGCTTTTCACACAAGATATGATATCCCTGTTTTGCAAAGGCTATCGCAACCTCCAGATGCATCCTGTCTTGCACAGCAATCACAACAGCATCCGCAAGACGCCTCCCGATTGTGGATAATGTCTCAACTGACGCAGCGTGCAGGTCTTGCCATGTGTTGAATACCAGGCTTTGGTCGACCTTGAATGATTCTGCAAACAGTTTCTGGGTGTTAGGCCGTGGCTCTGCGATTGCGACTACTTTGCAGCGTTCCGGATGTTGAAGGGCGTAACTAGCGTAATTCTGTGAGGGTATTAGTTACTCGTGAAATACACCTAGTTCAATCGAATCCCACCTTCCCTCGATGACCGCAGCCTATAATGGCCAAAGTAACAGGATCTGAGGAAAACATGCTTGGTTGCTGCCTTGCTTTGGCAAAGGCTTTAGACAGAAACGACATGTGAATGACTCAGACTCGGACTCGGTACGGCGTTACGGATATAGTAAATGGTTTTATGCCTCGTCTCCTTCCCCGTCTCCAGCAAATTATCTCAAAGCACGAGTCGCACGACAGGACGTACCCCTTTGATGTCAGAAAATATCGCAACCGCAGAAAATCTCTTCTCAATTCACGTCTGCCCAATCCATCCTTTCGACCTGCTGACCACCCTCGCTCTATTCTCCTCAGTCTAGCACCATCGAACCCAATCACGCGTTCACGGGACTATTTTCGCCACAAGTCTCTTCCACCTCGTGTCTATGTTCCAAACCACGCTAGGACAAGGTCAAATGAACGTGATCGTCCGAGGAAGATGTCGGAGGATGAACGACGTTGGTGGGCAAATCCTTACCGTGCGTATCTTCTTATATTTACCAAGTACATGGGATGACAGACAGTAGTTCGCATGTTATCGTCCCCTTTAAGGCGCTGCATGGTAACAAATAGGTACTTCCCTTCCGGTGAGTGCGCCTCCCCATGAGGGGTCGAACGTACGGCACAAGCAGTTTACATATGATGTAGACTTTCTTGTAAGACTGGGCCCTGTCAGGGTACCCAAAGGGGAAGCATTAACTGCCTTGCTCGTTCCCGATGGCCTACAGCATACCAAATTTACTGCCCGTCGAGTTGGAAGAGCGGTGTATGCCTTGTGCTCCTGCTACACCTTCAAGTACGTCCAAGACCGTGGTCAGCCGTTGATACGTGGACAAAGAGTGCATCCCAATCTTGCAGGCTACGTACTCCATCTTTTACGCCTTCGAGTTTTGCAGGAACTAGAACTACTGGCCGACCGACTGGAACACTCATCCAGGGAACCTCGTTCTCCGGGACAAATCATACGACGTTTGACACGCAGCGAATGGAGAAGTATCAAAGAAACTGGTATTATACCATTCGATAATGCCGTCGCAGTTCTCGTCGTCCCCCCTCTTAATAAAGATCCTGAAACCGGTCAAATACCTAAGCCTATCATGACTGCTTCACCACCTCCAGACGACAAAGATGCGTTGAGGCCATCACCCCCTTCCTTACTTCACCCGTCACAGGATTTACCCGATTATCTCTCGACGACGAATCGTTCTGATATCTTACCTGTGTACCAGGTTCCGCTTTATCACGGTCTGACGCTATTCCCCAATAGACACCAACGCGCTGCCCTACATTCATTGCTATTACGCGTTCTTGGAATTGAGAAAAGGCTGGTTCAACAGCCTTCGAAGCCCAAGAACGTGGCCCAAAGTAGCACTCGGGCTCACGGCGATGCAAAACACAGCCATGCCTTTTTGATATCGTCAGATAGCTATCTAGTATGCCGCGGAGACATTTCTGCGACCGCCATCGCACTGTGGAGACTTCGAATGTTTGAGGATGATACGTTATGGAACGTTACACAGAGTTAATACATTCATACCAAACTTTGGGAGTAAAAGGTTTCTACGAATACATCTAGATACCTTCTCCCTAGACATGACCTTTACGCTTCCACAGCCATCGGCGTAACATTGTCGCTCTTTGGTAGCTTCACGAGACTAGGTAGATCCCTCCCCTCCCAGAATTTAGGCAGCTGGTCTCCGGGCACGAAGATTCGTTCTACGTTGTCTTTCGTTATGACACAGATACGAATTACGCCACCAGACGACCCATCCCGAGACATTGCGAGAGCCAGCGCTACAAGGACGTGAGATTACGCATGAATTTGTTTTGTCAGGAAAGCGAGCGCACTATTTTTGACGAACTCGACGGTCTCTTCGCGACCCCAACCTTCTCTATAAGTTGCGTCACAATACCCATAGACATATGTTGATCCAGAACCTGAATCATTGATTGTAGTTTTGGATGAAGCAGGTTAAGTAGAAATCCGCACCCCCGATTGCCCATGGCTGGCGAAATATTCCACCTCCCAGCGGGATATTGTACACAGATGGTCCGGCCTCTTTGTCCCAGCCTGCAACTATGATGCCTGCACTCAACGCATCTTTGTTTTCATAGCACAGTTTCTGAAAAAGGGATGCCGCGATATGGACAGATGGAGATTCTCCTGCTGACTGGCTATCAACGGAGAGTCATGCATCGTCCTTGCGTTCAAGAAAGGAGACTCGTACGTGTACATTTGTAGATAATAATGCACAATATCTGCGATTGCCTGGGTATCGGCGGCTGAGCCAGAACGGCAGCAGTAGATTCGATCATGTACATGCGTCAGTTTATCCGTAACACGATTTGCCTAGCCTCGCCATTACTTAGAGAGCGATAACGGATATGAGAAAGGACAGACGATGTAGCTTCCAGTTGTCGTGCGACTGTCTGCACCAATGACGACGCCGCCATCAAATTGGACTGCCATGATAGAGGTCTATACAGCGATCGTGAACATATGGCTTCGCCATACAATGCTCGAACACATACACCGAGGTTGACCTCGCCGCTCTTGAGATGTTGAATGTCGTTGTGGACTTCCATTTGAGAGTAGAGATAACAGTCAAGTTGTGATGGAAAAGGCAGCTGACGCGTCAATCAAGGCATACGCGTCACTCATGTCTCCCTCTAACCTCAACGCTCTCTACAACGATCTCCAGCATTCCTTTAACGCAAAGCCGTGCAACATCAAGAAATGCGGCTCTTTACTTGCTCAGCTTAAGGTTATTCTCAATTTTTATCCATAGGTCACCCATCCGCTAACTCTATTCAGGTCGCCCTCATCGAGACAGGATTGCTGTTGCCGCATGGGGAGAAGAACGAGGTTGATCTTATTGTTGCCCGTTCGTCATGTTGGATCTTATGGCGCCTCAGCTAATTCATCTCCAGGCGATATCCTCGAGATTGGCGCGTTCTGGAGTATACGTGCGCAAGATGTACCATCATTTGACCGATACTTTTCTCAGTTGCAAACATTCTACACCGATTATAGGTTTGACTTTCATCGGCATTGTCGCCTGCAGATTGCTATACCAATGTTCCTTAGCTCTATTCTGCCACCATCAAAACGTGAACTACCCATTCGAGGCTTGAACCTCATAAGATTATTGACCCAGAACCGGATTGCGGATTTCCACACCACCTTGGAAAGTCTACCTATTCGCGCAGATGCCATCTCAGATAATCCCTACATCAGTCATCCCGTTAATCTAGAGCGGTGGCTGATGGAGGGAAGTTACAGTAAGGTGTGGAATGCTCGTGAAGAAGCACCTGCAGAAGAGTACAAGTTTTTCGTGGATAGTCTTATGGGAACTATCAGGTACGATCCAACATAACCAGCGGGTCGGTTGTTTAGTCATTGGGGGATAGAAACGAGATCGCAAGTTGTGAGGAGGCAGCGTATGAAAGCCTCCCAATAAAGGATGCAGCGACGTTGTTATTCTTTTCAAATCAGTCCGAACTGTTGAAATTTGCTGAACAAGTTGAGTGTCATGCTATTCAAAACGCCGTGGAAGTATTTTTCAACTCTCATATGTAGCGTGGTTGGCGGGTCGATTTGGCAGCGTCCACAATTGCGTTTATGAAAAAGGCAGAAGAGGATACAGAGATACCAAAAGAGAAACTGATATCTGCATGTTTGGGATACGCGCGGGAATTAGAGCAGATCGTTTAGACGACTGAATGCAATTGGGATAGAGTCCGAACGTTATGCACCAACTTTAAAATACATTCAGCTTGTAAGGCAATGGTTAATCAAAGACCTCTATGGCAGCCTTTGCTTCTGCTTCTGCTTCCTGTTGCAATTCCTTTGGTACTGGCAGATGTACGCCACCTGTCTCATCTCCAATCCAAGACATCTCTAGCTCAAATTCCTTTTCCTTTGCGTCCTCATGAACTAGGTATATTCTGAAGTTTTCCTAAGCTCAAGCAGGTTTTACTAGACTTTGGGGGACATACATTCTCGCTGCCTCTTTCACTGCTTGTCGAGTCGTTAATTCTCCCAGTTGGAGCTTTTCCAGCTCTGTCTTCGCTAGCTGCCGCCCTTTACCAACCGCAGCCCCTCGGTATCCCTGACGATCATGTTAGCCATAGATGCGAGCAACCCTCGCTCATGCTTACAAAGAAAATACCACTAGGTTCGATTATATATAGTTGCGGTCCGTCTTTGTCAACAGCTCCCAGAATTGTGCTTATTCCGAATGGACGAACAGATGAATATAGAGTATAGGCCTGTACGTAAAGGCCCAGACGATCCACAATCGACTATGTCATCCATAAGCCACGGAGCAACTTTTGAGGATAGCTCAATCACCTTGAGTGGTGGGGAAGAACCGTACACATCACGATAGTTGAATGCCTCATCTCTAGCTCGATTGGCAATATGACGGCCATCGGCCAGAAGGCCAGATGTTGCCTGCAGAAGGTCGTGTAACAGGTTGGAAAATGCGGGGGATTCTTACCATGCCAATATGTCGATCAATGGTCTGTATTCTTCGATTGGCAACGGGAACTAATAGCTTCGAGTGTACGAGTTTCTCTACGGCGAGAACCACTCCATCTTTTACTCGTAATCCAATAACGGTTCTGATATAACAAACCGATATCAGTGAGGCATAGGACTAGGAGGGAGAAAGAACTTACCCAGAATTCTCTACCGCTTTGCCAGCGTACTCCACCTAATATGCGATCATCAATGCAATGGCCCAAAAGACAGAGAAAACAATACCTGGAATATGCGGCCGTCTGGTGAGTAAGTGCTGGCAGAAAGATCATAGCCAGTTCCAATGGAAGTCATAGTTGGGAAGATATGATTATGGACGCGCAAGCCAATACGCGTCAGTACCCCGTGAGAATATCGGCGCGCTCTGTCCTAACGCCATGGACAACGACAACGACTGGAACGCTGTTCTAACCGACCATCCAATATTCTCTCCTCAAAAATCACTCCCCGCCCAAGTGGAGAAATCCAAATCTTCCTTAGAGCTTTCCTTGAGCAGCTCTCCTGTCCTGACAATTGCCAATGAAGGCGGGGCGACGTCTTCCGGTCGACGCCAAGTAATGCTACTAAAAGGCGCGGATTTGATCCTCGCTGCAGGAAGCGAGATCAGGGTGGCCTCTCTCAACGATGCCAAACTCAATCCGAAGTCCCGCAGGGCCTATAAGGCGCGTCCTACATTTTGTCTTACCTGGCTTAAGTCTTTGACAGTCGGTTTCAGACCTTACACACTCCCAACGTTCAATTTGAGATACACCAGATCTCCCTCAACCCAAGTGGCAAATTATTGGCCGTTGCTGGTGCATACCAAGTCGCTGTTGTAGTTTTGCCACGATCGACTTTTGCCAGATTGGTACCAGACACGATAGATTGCAAGTAGGGTGTCTCAATGTTCGGTTTTCCCTCTTCTGACCTTTCATAGATCTGTCCAGGTGGGGCAGTACTATCATGCATCGGATGCCTCTGTGCCTATTGCGAAAATTGACTGGCATCCTTGGGGAGAGGCTGGTTCGACCCTTTTGGTGATGACAATCGACGGAAAACTGCGGTGGGTTCATTATTGCTATATTGCAACCATAATTTAACAAACAATTCAAAGCGAGTATGATATCTCTATTGAGACAGAAGAACCGCAACAAGTTCTGTCTTTCATGTCCGAAAAGAAGTTCAAGTCATTTCAGGCTGAGGATCCCTCCGAGCGTGAAGTTGTCTCATTTGGACTGGGAAAGGGTATAGCAGATTGGGGTCCTTTGACTATCTATGCTTTGACCAGATCTGGCGACATTTACGCCATATGTCCTTATATGCCCCAAAATGCGTGAGTACAACTTCACAAAAATTTGGGTACCTTCTGAATTTCTACCCTAGATCTATTCCATCGCCATATGTACACTCGCTAGAGTGTTTCATTTCCGCCAAGCGGGAATACTTGGCGCACGACTCATCCTCCTCGAAGGACTTGTCAATACTTTATGACTACCAACATAAATATGTATCAGCTTTGCTTAAACAACTTCCCCCCGGGACTATGATTCCTGGATTCTCTCGCTCTGTTCTTATGCATCCGCCTGCCATCGTGAAACCTCAAGCAGCTAGGCAAGGCCCATTCTTGTTGCAGCCATCGCCACGGGTGTTGGACGGGAGTGAAGGAGGTGATGCAACGGACATCATATACATCGGCTTGGGTCTGGGTCAAGATGATTCAGATGCTGCCGGTGAACCGATGCATTTAGGGGCAGTTTTGGTCGCATACCAGGATGGTCGAGTCGATGTATGCCTGGATGTCGAAAAAGTTGAAGCAAAATGGGACAGCAAACAGGTGCGCCTTTCTTTCCCTTCTTTACACTTTATTGAAGTCTGTGGCCATTCTAGCTATCCAGTCGAGGCTTGCCGATGTTGGCGGTCTACGAGAATATAGACCTAGGCCTCATCACGCTCTTGAAACAAACGTCCGACAAGGGTTTGGATTTGCTTCGGGCCAATCATCCTCTATTCTATCCAGATCCTATACACGATGATACGGTATATGCTTATCATGCATTCGGCGTACATTCCTTGCACCTGGGACCAGTTTTCAAGGATTTGGTATCCGCTCTTCGGTTTGAAGGAGACAATGAACAATCGCTTCGTGCGACGCTTCAAAGTTCTGTATGCACAACCGTGCAACCTATCCTGTCCACATATTCAGCGGAGAGAAAGTTCGTTCTCGTTCTACTCCGTCGAGCCCATTCTTACAGTCTAACACAGTTGCTCAAACCCAGTTACTGCTGTCGCTATTCCGAACGATGTATATCTCACCTATACGATCTTCATCTTGACGTCTTCTATGCGCATCACAACGCTTCTATTAACTTTGGAAGATGAATCCACGCAGGTTAAGGAAGAAGTTCGATTAGTTGAAGATGTCAACTACGATGCGTTTTTTGCGCCTCTGGACGGACCCGCGGCTTATATCTCATTACTTGGCGCAGAGCCTTACAAGCCACCAGATATCCTGGCATGCCCTCCTACCTCTCGACTATCGCTTCCTCCCTTGGCATCAAAGGAGTTGGTCCTTACTCCTGAGACGCTACGATTTATGGGAACAACGGTCGCCAGCTTCAGCTCTCAAATCCATGAAGTTCAGCTGGCATATAAGGCGGCTGAATCACGCATAGAGCTACAACAGCAAGAGTTGAAACGGCAAATCGAAAAATCTGGTCATCTGAACCAACTTGTAGAACACATGAGGCAAGGTTGTTTGGGCAAGATAGCCAAACGACTTGAGGATATTGAAGATAGGCAGAAAGGATTACTAGGAAGGCTGGACCGAACCTTACAAGCCCTTATGGAAAAGGCATGTCCTGAACTGAATGAACATGAAATGAAGTGGTTCGATGAATTGAAACGAATGAAAGAAGAGATATCTAGCTCAGGTAGATACGACGAAGCCTCTCTTGTGGCAAGGACAAGACAGGTGCGTGAATATCCCACCACATTAAGTAGTTATTCATCGATTTCGCAGTTGGAAAGGGAGATTAAGCGACTCATGCCCAGCTTGAAGGCACTGGCCGAGAAAGAAAGGCACCGTAAGGACCAGCTCGCAGAGAGTGTACGAATGCTTGGAGTCTCTCAAGCATTTGAGCTCGGGCAACGGTCGAACTCCGAGTAGGTTTTGTCGCAAACCTGTGATTTCTACTCACATTTTTGCCCACCTCAGGCGGGCGAGGATTAACGAACTCGAAGCTGAGCTGACCCGACTTGCCGCGAAGCTTGATCTAAATCTGGAACATCATCCACCAGACAGGAACGGCTGAAAATGTTGGGTCAATGAATCGCATTTCATCCATCAGCAGTAGCCCTTTACATTCTATTCTGACTTAGTAATCCATTAGCATGCCTTTCAACTTGACCTTGTGCAACTTTTATATCGCACCCATTATGGGATGTCTCCCTGGGAACTATATTGTCTATCTTCGCTCGTCGTTGACTGAATGGGAACCAATGGATGACAACTTTCAGGGCAGACAACATGTGTCTGAATCGTAGATAGATTACAACGGCGATAACACATAGTGCAAGAAAAGAATCATAATCGTATCAACGGTCGTGTGGTCGTCCTGAAAGATCCATATCGTCCCTTGAATACTTTCCACCGGCTCTGTCGCCTAGCCCAGCCAGGCGCGGATTTCCCCGTGGCTCGAGTGAACTAGAAGTACGGGGACGATAGCTGGACGATAGAACCTCAGGTCCAGACGCAAATTCGTTTGATTGCTCGCGTTCTACAAGCAAAAGATGCTGTAAATTTTCTCTATGAATATCGCGTAAACCGCTGGATGTATTCGAGCAAACCTTTGCAGGAGACAGCCCTATCATATCTAATGTGCTCCGCCTATTCCTCAGGGCAGGACCTTCAGAACCTGCGCCATGGGCGAACGCAGGACGTCTTTTTCCAAGGCTGAGCCGGCAGTCAGGAGAGCCCGTGCTACTGGACCGGCTATCACTCTCGGGCGGTTCGGTGTCGTCTGCATGGTCAGCGGGAGCCCATGCGATAGTAAAAACACCAGCGAATGTGGTGGCTACACCATAGAGAAATGTGACGGTCTGGTGAAAGGTGGCTTTTCTGAAGTCACCATATAGTATTGCCGAACCGATGATTGCCGAAAGAGTAAAGAGGACGAATTGAATAGGTATGACAACCTATATATCTCATATCACCAGGCAACTCTGAAGCAGCAGATGAAAGATACCTTGCTGTCAAATCTCATCAGCGCCCTGTTGAGATACCGGATCTGGCCAACCCCAGTGGCCGCAAAAACCTATCAATAACATGTTAAACGATTGCTATTCATATTTTTTGTGGGATGTTCACGAGTAAAACCGGATACGTGATCCACTCGGCCAGCATATCAACCCATTCTGTTGTGAGCAAGGTGGATAGAGCCTTGGTCGACAAGACGGTGAAACCACCTGCGGCTAGAGGTCAAGTCCCGCTTCTCGAGTGTCCGTAAACAAGCAGCTAACCAAAGATTGCACAGAGCCCCACGTCGATAAAAACCCATTTTTGCCCCAGATCTCTGTGGGAAAGCGTGGCCAGCACTACCGCACCCAAGGCACAGATAGATGAATAGATGATGAAAGGCCACTGTGCAACAGCCTTTCGAAGAGCATCTGGAGTCATCCTAGAATCCGAGCTATTCGAGGACAAAACGACAGTGATTGCCCCTGTAGTAGCAAGTACTATTCCAACAAGGTCGCGCTGTGGACGAGGAATTACGTGAAGCTGACAAGAAATCACAAACGCGTATACCTTTTTAAACCGCTCTCCCAGCATAAAAGGAGCAAAGATACAATTTGCTATCAAAGCGAACTGTTTGAAAGTATCAATACCATCTAGCCCCAATAGTGAAGAAGCAACGTACCGTGCCGAGGGGGGCTACAACTGAGGCAGGGGCAAAGGCGTATGACATAAAGTTGCCACCTTCACCAACGTTCATGAGCAGAAAGCCTAGCCACCTGATGGGAAAGCTCCGTCGCTTATCGTAGACAGTAGATCCCTCTGTGCACGTACCAGAGCTTTGACTTGAGATAACGACTCTCATCCCAGTCACCCTCGGTTGCACCTGCTTTATGTAGCGACGATGGGGAGCTGAGCAGTGTAGTCTCCTCCGGACTCGCAGGAATTGCAGCCGCTAAAGACGGAGTACCGGAGCGGGGTCTCGGAATGTTAGGAGCAGGAAGGGTACCATAATCAGGTCCAGCATCCGGCACTTGTCGTTCACGATGGCCATTGGTCGCTTCCTGAAACGTTTCTGCCTGTGAACGGTCAAACGCGGGGGTGGAGCTCTGTTCGGCTGCCAGTTTGGCGGATGCACCCAGTCGCCTGTGGGCAAGCTTCTGAAGGTTCAGGGCGAATGATATCAGAACATTGCCAGTGATAGCGACGATAATACCAATCAGGGTCGTCCTGGTAAGCTGGGGGACGTCCTGAGTCAGGCGCCAAACGATGGCGGGCATGAGTAAAGCACACTGGTAGAGCTTAATCCATAAAAGGGAGGCAACGCCCCGATCATTCCTTCTCCTTCGTACCAATGCGCGCCCCGCACTCTGCTCATCCTCTTCCTTCCTTCCCTGTCTATTCAGCAGCATTCTTGTCTCAGGACCTTCTCGTCCTTGGAGGCGGCGGTGGCGCGACAAAGAGCGGAATTAAGAACAAACTGGTATGGATCCATAGGACTTAAACGTGTCCCGCTGACGGCCCTTGGCAGAGGCTTTATACTGTTAGTAATGAACGGGCCATTGCCCTTGTTGACGAGCTCGAGCTAGCAACTGGGGAGGACGTTCCCATGAGCATGGCTGCGGACCTGGAGGTAAGAAAAATACGTTGCGCAAGCCATAGCTCTGATCCCCGATGACAGTCGAGAACAATATTTTGCGGAATCAACAGCGCTTTGGATAAACTACAGAAAGGAGAAAACCAGAATTGTCGAAGTTTCTCTGTCAAAGATCAAAAGCATGTTCTTTCACCTGACTTCTGCTTTTTTACCTACTTATGCAAAATATATCAGACTGGCGTTAGAGAGGACAACAAGAACTCTTCCAGCTGGGGATCTGGAAGATTTTCAAGTGATCATTCAAACTCTCTATATGCGTGGTTGCTGATAATCTACAAGAAAGTCACCGTCCTCTCTCCCGATCGAACGGCGCTAGCAGTTGCTGGGAGTCATACTGTAAAGTTTATTTTTCTTGTTCCACTTTCTACATAACAATCCTATCTGCAGTTGTCCGTCTTGTCACCTGACTCGTTGGTACCAGCGTCTGAACCGGTTGAAGCAGAAAAGGAGATATATGATGCTACTTTCTCGCAGTCGACGGCAAGCCTTTTCCCCCCTCCTTTTCATTGTCACGAAATAAAATACGCAGAATAGTTAGTGGTTGCCACCACCCATAATCTGCTTGTTTACGCACTGGAACCACTGGAAGATAACAACGGGAAGGAGAAAAACAAATCTCTCAAACTCAGTCGCACTCTCGACATTCCTGACGTAGCAAACGCAATAGGAGAACGCACGTTTCGCGCCGCTAGGCATGATTGTTTTCCACGCATAACTTTGCAACTCAGAACATTCCCTTTAGGTTTTCACCTGATGAAAAGCATCTTTTCACGGTAATCAACGCAGTTTCCCCAAGGACCAAGAAATCAAAAGGTCCTTCGCGCCAATCTTTTATTTGCCGGTGGAATACAGAAACATGGATAGTAGACAAGCACAGGAAAGTCGGAGATCGGGGCTTGACTTGCTTTGATATTAGGTATTTACTTCGCCAGTCAAATGACTAGTAACCGACCCTGCAGCCCTGATGGACGCTTCCTTGCCATTGGCTCGTCTGACTTGTCCATTGGTATCTTGGAGGCGAATACACTACTAGTGCGTGTCCTTCTCACTCAGCGGATGTCCATGGAAAACTGGGTACAACAGCCTATCGTCACTATCCTCAAAGCGCACGAATTCCCGCCTACCACAATCAAGTTCAATCCTTCGTCGACTTTACTCGTGACTGGTAGTCCAGACAATTCCATTCGCATCGTAAACGTGCCACAGTATTCGGGCAGCTATGGTACAGTAACCCTTTCATCTAGCTTAAGCTGGTGTTCTAAGTCGAAAACTAGCATGGGGTATAATGATGTTGATCCTTGTGGCCTTGACTGTTGCATTATTAGCAGTTGCTGTCCAGAAGTACTTGGGTTAAGGTCGGAAAAGGGTTTTTTTTGGTAACTTATTCTAGGCGTGTCGGTATTACCGTACACATAATTGCAATGACAATTACTAATGCAACGTGTAAACTCATCCAGAACGAGTCTAATCATAGTCTTCTTCCTCAATGAGTTTGCGCTTGGCACTGCTAGTCCCGCCCTGGGTCGTTTGAACCTCCTCCATCGCGTCACTTTCTTCTTCGTCATCACCTCCAGCAAATAAGCCATCTTCATCGTCGCCAACCTCGCTTCCTTCGTCACCAGCAGGGGCAACGGCAGCGGGTGTGGCAAGCATATCCATATCTGAGGGTGTTGGAATGGCACTTATCGGGAAGGGAGCCTCCTCGCGAGGTAATGGCTCTTGCGACGCCGACGTCGCGGTCGAAGGAGTGCTCGCAATGCGAGGCAAAGGCGGGGGCGGCATGGTGGCCAGTTCCATGTCCGCATCTTCATCTTCTGACTCTTCCGATTCTGACTCCTCAATCTCTTCGACCTCTTCATCATACAGCTTGACGTCAGGCGGAGGTTTATGCGACACAAGGTCAAAGTCAACTGCGATTAAACAATCGGATGCTGGGGGGAGCCGAACGCCAAATACTTCGGGAACTGCAGGAAGTGGTCCTGCATTGACTTGATTCGCGAGTGAAAGTATGTACTGGACGCCTTAGGCTATCGTTATTTTCGATACTAGGAGACACGAACCTCTTTTGGAACGCGTCCACCGAATTCCCAACCTACCCGGGCCTGCACGGCGAGTGTTACATCATCCAATTCAATTTTGCCCGCATGACCTGCATGCTCCGCGTAAACGCTTGCATCTGTCAAAACCTGGGCAGTATATCTGTGGGAGAATTCAAGCAACTGGTGAAGGACAGCGGGCTGTGCATCCTGGACAGAGGGGGTGGATGCAAGCAAAAGGGCGATGGCACGAGCGGTCGGTGGTAGGTTATCCGCTGTGCGAGACATCAGCAATGCTCAAACCACCGCGCTAATTGACATCTGATGTCATGTATTTATCAAAACCGTCCCAACCATATTTTAATCACGTGTGCGGATCACTCTCCGCCTTGAAACTCCGATGACTATGACTAAACCGACTGCACCTTCCTTTACCAGCAACGCCCACTTTGACTACCATGCTGCGTTCAGCTTTGCAAAACGCTACTTCAAGTATTACCCGTACCAAGCCTTCAAAATTTGTGATTCAGCCCATTATTGCTCGTGGTTATCACGAGAAAGTGATATCACACTATGAGAGGCCGAGGAACGTACGTATATTACCGTATCCAACATGTGTTCACTTATCTGATAAAGTTTTCCAGGTTGGATCAATGCCAAAGAATGATATCAATGTTGGCACTGGTCTCGTTGGGGCGCCAGCGTGGGTTGAGACTACTATCAGGTTCACGAACTTGTATCTTACCAGCTTAATGCACAGATGCGGCGATGTCATGAAACTCCAGATACGGGTGGATGACAATGGTGTCATTTCGGATGTTAAATTCAAAACCTTTGGATGCGGGAGTGCAATTGCTTCCAGTTCCTACTTGACAGAGCGAGTCAAGGGTTTGTCACTGGAAGACGCGGGGAAAATTAAAAACACGGAAATCGCAAAAGAGCTGTGTCTGCCGCCAGTCAAATTGCACTGTTCAAGTAAGTGATCCCTTAATGTGTCATTGGTGCTCTCTCTCTGACAAGTTGCTCTACCAGTGTTAGCTGAGGATGCTATCCGTTCGGCTATTCGTGATTACCAATCGAAACGCCAAGTCCAGCAAAAAGGCGGCCCGATTGATGTGAGTCACGAGGGGCCGAAAGCGGGAGTTTCTGCGTCGGCGGTATAACTGTGCTTCCGACTCTCCGTTTCTGCTTCTACCATAGACCACCTTTTTAAACCTTACTTGCCTCTATTATGAACATCAATGTACTTATATTCTCATAGTTCGCATATGACCGTAACGTATGGAATATTGTCATTTGGATGTTGTCCCTTTGCTCCCGACAAACGTAAAACTACCCGAGGCAAACCACCTTTCATTTGCCTCCTTGACACGCTGTGCGGCGACGGCACGGTTAGTCAGTTCGAAACCTGGGGTTTACTCAGGGCGTGCTGTATGATCAGTGATCAGTAGGACGCACCTTGGGCTGGAGTGACACTGAGTGATGTCGCAGTACCGGATGAGGCAGCCTGCGCAGAACGTGTCAAAGCAGCAGTCCTGAGCTTGTTCGCCTTGGAAAGTTTGGCTGTAAATCATTATCCGTTAAGCAGCCGCTGAGTAGACCACCCAAAGATAATAAACTTCACCTTTGCTTTTGATTTCACCAAGGCCGGCTCTAACCTTCCCCGTTCCGACACCAATCATGCCCAAACCTTTGGTCTGGTCGAAAGCGCCAACCTCCTCCTCAGCCTCACCAAAGGCCATGCGATTCTGCAGTTTCCGCAGTTCTGTCTGCGCATATGCTTCCTTCGCCTTCCGCGCTCTGCTCAACACTTAATGGGAGACAATCGTCTAAAGGGCAAGAGATGACTACCTTCGGCCACCACGCCTCTTCTTCGGTCCATCATTAGGTATCGGTAAGGCCTTGACAACCTTGCTTGGAGGCGGTGCTGCCAGGCGATCGATGTGTTTCTCAATGTGCTCAAGAAGGGATTTTCCATAAGAACCTGTTAAAATTGCACTTAAGGTTGAAGAGGTGATGGCAAAAGATGAAGGAAGCTTACCATCCCGGTTATGTCTCTCGAGGTCCATGCGAGCGGCTAAGACAGACTTAGCGCCAACGGTTCGCTGAACCTTTGAGCGGTATTCAGGGGGAGTCTGTGTGACTATTTCTGATTGGAATATGAAGCCTGTATGTCGGCGCTGTGTCGCAGTGGAGAAACCTGCAGTGATCTTCTTCTGCGCACCCAGTAACTAGGAGGATAAGTTGGCCAACGATGAAAGAATAATTTAAACTAGGAAACGTACGTGCACATTACATGCTGGCATTTTAGCCAAACCACTTAAGCCGCCAGCAACACCAAGCAGCTTGGCAGCTGTGGTTGTACCAACAATAGCTGACAAATTTGGTGCGAGGATATTCATCCTAGAACTGACATATAAGAAGATCTAGGCGGAACAAGTTAGTATTAAGCAGTGCGGGGCAGGAAGTGGGGAGGTGCAGGACTAAACCTTTTTGCGAGCGTCCTCAAGTCTATCTGCTAGATCACAAGCACGTTGTACAGCAGCCCACTCCTCGTCACTCAGCTGTTTTCCAGAAGTGGTCGTGGCCGTGACGACAACGCTCATAATCACAGCCGCCGGGAGAATGCCAGTCAAGTCAATTTTGGTGAAATCCTACCCAAGAAAATCTTCAGCTATTTGCAGCGGATCAAAAAAACCCTGACGCACTTCGTGGTTTGCGAGGGCCCTGACTGACCATATGTACATGGCAGGATCGGTGACAAGCTGCTCGAGTTCGGGGAACTTGGAAGCGTAATGATCTCGGATGAACTAGATGCAACATACAAGAGAAAGAAGTCAATACCTGAGGAGGCGGTGTAATTTAAATCCAATTGCCTTGTGCACGACGAGAATTTCATTGTCGACGTCAACAGACAAATTGTTGGCTTGTACAATGAGGTTATATTCGGGGTTCATGTGCGCGGGCAACGCCATGGATTCGGATGATGTAGGATTTTTCTGGTATTTCTCAATGTCCTGATAGTAAAGCCATTCAGAGTGAAGTTGGTGTATTCAAATGGGGCATTGCGTACCCTCAAGATCTCAGTCATTCTCTTACCTCCCTCTAGTTTGGCAATTTTTGAAACGTCTTCAATGCCACCAAGATCCATTTGTTGCACATCTTCTGCATCCAATTCGTCCGCAGGCTTCACGCCTCCTTCCAATACGAGACCGCTTACTTGCCCTTCCTGTTCCTCGCCTTGGTCCGACATTTCGTCTCCCTCCATAGCATCTGCCTTTCGTTTGACAGAATTTGAAGGTGCAGCTACCTCTGCTTCTTCAGCTTCACCGCCATCATCAGACAGACCCTCGAGGTCCAATAAATCATCGTCGAGACTCCGCATGGCTGCAAGTGGGCGTGAGACAATGGAGTCCAAACGGGATTGTTACGAGGCCGAGTTGCTGTGACGTGTGATGACGTCACTGAGGTTGTGGAGGAAAGGGTCTCCACTCCGTGCTGAATCCACCCTTGTCTCCTGACTCATGCCGATGGGTAGTGGCGTTGTTGACGCATTTAAAAGTATTTCATGTCGTCCTTTCATCTTTCGTCAGATGAAATGCCAGGATTTCTGGTTCTCAAATCTTTTCTAGGTCTCATCAGACATGGCAGAAACCACCACAATAACCATCCCCCAGCCAACCAATTCTCACGTGCTTCCCTCCAGGCCGACCCAGATCCCACAAAACCAGTCTACTTCCCTTCAACGGACACAAACCAGGCCGTGGAAGCCATTGTTAGCCAAGAGAGAGAGGCCCGCGGCAAGATGCCGTCGTACAGAGGCCTTGAAAATTATAAGTTATTAGACAAGATGGGGGAGTAAGTCTATCCAACTTTCAAAGCCGGAAGTCACACAAACCTCTCCTTATAGCGGAGCCTTTTCCAATGTATATAAAGCCATTGACATTACAACAGGCCAGAAGGTCGCCGGTACGCTCAATCATCACCGCTAGTTGCTTCCTTATCGCAGTAACCTCTATTACTAGTTAAAGTTGTGCGAAAGTATGAACTAAATGCTCCTCAGGTGAGCGTCTCTTCCTTTCGTAACGTTGTAGCAACATTGTCGACCTGTAACTAACTGCGCGCGGCATTCGACTTGCTGTACACCTCATATTTCAGGTGGGAGAAAGGCACCTTAATCGCCAGTTCAAGAAGAAGCCGCGCGTGACAGAGGTACAATTCTTTCCTTCAAAGTTCACCCATGTTTTGTATTGGATGTAGATTTGTTTGCTGACGCTCGACTTCAGCGAACGAATATTCTCAAAGGTGGTTCAACGCACCCTGATCATTTGTTGGACTCATAGCCATCTCAGAGGTTCAAATCATGAGGGGTACCAATCATCCATCCATTGTCAAATTATATTCTTTCTTTGAATCTCCCGAGCACTATTTTCTCGTCATGGAGCGTTAGTCTTTTTAGCTTTAAATTTCCTCTTTAATCTTGATGCTGATCTCAATTCAGTTTTGGAGGGTGGTGAACTCTTCCATCAAATCGTCAAGCTCACATACTTTAGTGAAAACCTGGCACGTCATGTTATCATTCAAGTCGCTCAAGGTATCCGTTACTTGCACGAGGAACGTGGTGTAGTGCATCGTGATATCAAGCCCGAGAACCTATTGTTCGAACGTATTCCAATTATACCATCCAAACACCCTGCACCACGCCCCTATGACGAAGAAAAGGAAGACGAGGGCCAATTCATCCTGGGTGTGGGGGGAGGTGGAATTGGCCGCGTCAAGATTGCTGATTTCGGCTTAAGTAAGGTTGTCTGGGATGAACATACAATGACACCGTGTGGCACGGTCGGTTATACTGCCCCAGAGATCGTCAAAGATCAGCGTTATAGCAAGAGCGTCGATATGTGGGCCTTGGGGTGCGTGCTGTATACGTTACTTTGCGGGTTCCCACCGTTCTACGACGAGAGTATCAACGTCCTCACTGAGAAGGTGGCAAGAGGTTATTACACCTTTTTAAGTCCTTGGTGGGATGGCATCAACCCCTTAGGTATAGACGCCTTGTTAATATTTTCACTATTGCTCATCTCGCCCAGCCAAGGACCTCATCACACATCTGTTATGTATCAATCCAGAGCAGAGATACACCATCGATGAATTCTTGGCTCACCCTTGGTGTCACGGAGCACCTGCTCCTCCACCGCCACCGATGCCGCTCACCTCATATCATAAGGATATCGTCACTGGACGACCATTGGACTCCCCTCTATTAGCAGCATTGGGAGGAAAAACAGAGGGACGGAGCCCCGGACTAGCTACCCTGAAGGAGGCGTTCGACATCACATATGCGGTACATAGGATGGAAGAAGAAGGTGCGCGAAGGAAATATCGAAGAAATGGTGTAGGATTACACGGATTCCTCGAGGGGCTGGACGAAGACGAGGAAGACAACAGAGGTAGCGAAGACGACTCTGGTAACGATACCTCCTATCTGGGCCACGCGAAGGAACAAGCATCGCTCAGAAATTCAAAGGCAGACCGCAGACGAGGTTCCCCGGGAGAGTTCGACCTTCGCTTGGATGGCGCAACGCTACTTGAGCGAAGACATAGGCGAGGCGCCGACGTCCATACAAACAGTCCCCTTTCTAGCAGACAAGATAATACTAGTCCGCTCAGACTAGATACATTGCGTGTTGACGATACGCCAGACAGTGGTTGAAGGCAATGAAGCCTATCTTAGCGACGGATAACTTATACCACTGAACTCCCTCCCTTCCATTCTAACGGGCCTCCGTCATTATGGTCGGTAGCATTAGCCCACAGTAGCCATGACAGCAATAAAGGACATTTGGCGGACATGATACATAGGAGTACTATCGTGGTTCGCATTGCCCCACACATTTGTTATTCGCTTTCTTTGTGAGAAAAATGTATGGTTTGTTCACGCGTACTCGGGTGAATACCTCCGCATCCTGCTTTAGTTCAATTTCCATGCAATTCTGATAGCACTATACCAGTGCCGTGGTTTGCGCGATCGCCGGAAAGTAAATGGGGTAACCGATTCTCATGCCCAGTGTTATGCTAGTCTTGTATCTGCCCCTGCCACTTCCATACAATGCTTGTCGAACGTGTCACTCGGAAGCTTTGTCGATATATTCGTCAGACGTGATGCGGTAATTTACGGCATCGTTATCTTGTCCTTTGCATGATAGCAGCGTGGCAGGTACCGTACCCGATTAGGATTCTGCTTCCCCACACCCAGACCATTAGTGCCGTGGTCGTAGGAAGACAATGGGCAGGCACTACACGTGTTTCGGAGGCACTTGGAAAGTGATCCTGTCAGCGTCGGGACAATACTTCTTGAACATGTTGCGCAGAAGATGCGACGCCACAAAGAATGTGGCTGTACAGCTTCTGTTGTCCGTAGGAAACCTGACATGCCTGACTTGTGTAAGATCATCATAGGTTGGTGTGAGCTGATGCTATAAATATTGCTTAATCGCCCCCGCGTATTTCGTGAATCATGCATGTTAAAAGGTCATATAATCGTTAACCTTGTCTCAATATGTCTAAAGTGAGTGTATGACCCCTGACAGGATGTCGAGAGGATCGCGCAAGAAAAGGTTTGATGACATATAACGCCGCATGCGAAATCGAGTGGCGCAAGATCTTCACACACCATTCTTGATGCAGGACTTAAGGCGGGGGGAATCTCACCAGTGAGATGGTCGGTCCAAACGGGACGGAAGGGAGGGAAAAAAAAAGAATCGATTGATGAGAGCCTTGAGGCTTGGCCTACTGCGCAGAATAAAGCGTACTTCCGCGGAGGGAGGAGCTGATAACATGCTCTGGAACAATACGCAGGTCCCCACGGCTCGACCGAAATTAATGAACTATGCAAAGCAGTTACGTGTCTCGTTATTATCAAAGTGACGTAACTTTATCCGCTACGGGGGGGTATCTAAACTTGTTCGCGCCAAGCAGCCATTTTAGGTTTAAGTTTTCGTAGTCAACGAGGTAGGATTCGATGATGACGGCCCTTACGCGGGATGGCGCCGGGAGATAGAATGGTTTCTGATTTCGAGAAGGCCGTGGCCGCGGCATCATTAAGTTTAGAGCATCAGATTAAGAAGGGAGGACGGCAGAGGGAACGACCCGCAAGTTCGGGGCGGTGGACGACGTTTTTTCCCTGCAACGTATCTCAGTTTAGGGTATCTCCGAAAAGACGACAATGTGAATGATGTGGCGGGTATACAGATTGCGTGGAAATCAATCATGAGATAGCTAAAGCGATGCATATACAAATTACCGAGTCCTAGGGCAAAGCGTGCGTGAGATATCGGGCTAGTGAGGGAAAGGCACTGACGTTCGTGAACATTTCCTGCGCAACGCAGTCACCCTCCTGCCAATGACATAAGATATCCACTCTACATTCATCAAGTCAGTTTCATATCTAGGCCGTAAGGGTATGTATTAGTTGGCACCTGCCACCCTGACCCAAGTTTTCATTGATCTGGGTCAAAACTGCATACTTTCTGTACAAGGGGGCGGGATAAAAGATTCAGCACAGAAATGCCGTACGGGTCATAGGGGTACTTACAAGCCTCGTGGCTGGATCTCGATCATCCTTTCCTTGACTCTCTCAGATATCTCTTTGATGATGGTTCGGAGCCTGTCGCGGTCCTTGAGTTCTGCCCAAGTCATGGATTGAAGGGTAGAGGATAAGAGCTTTTTTATATACGCCTTAAGAGCATCATTGTCAAATTTTGATTTGAATAGAGGAGTAGAGTCCGAGCGGGGAGATTGAGGAGAGCGCAGGGCGGATGGCTGAGCAGCCATGGAGGTGAAGTGATATCGGAGATGCGCCTCATCACGTGGTCTCACGCGTCGGTTTCTGGCGCTCACTCCCGTCGGCTGTGTCGGCGAGTATGGCTTCAATAACTTTTCCCTCCGATAGACCTCAGTTCTATTCCTCTTCCTTTGATCCCAGCTCCTCTTTTCAAGTCAATCCTCTTTCATCTCATCCTCCAAGAGCGTTCGATGTTGACTATGAGGCTGATCCTGCGCCAGAAGAAAAGTTGGCGCCGGACGATGTTGAGCTTGACGACCAAGAAGACAAAGTCATCCAACTCGAGGGGCGCATACGTAAAGAAGAAGTTTGGAATGAGATCGTCCTGACAAGCAATGGCAGGGACAAGGCATTTGTGAGTCACTGGTGCCTCCGAACGCTGCTTCTGAGTTTACCATCCTATCATGGTAGAAATTGATGCAATATAGTATTCGCTTATGTCTCCTGCTACATAACTCTGTCGCTTCCAGTCACCTCTTGCGAACAAGTGCTCGCCCATCATGGGATCTTGAACTAACGAAGCGGCTTAACTCGACCGCTAATGGGCTATCATTCACAAGGTCACTTCACTTACTATCACTCGTCATGTTTTTGAGCCCATCGCTTGTAATAGAAAGCTCCTGCTGCTTTTTAATTGGCTATCACCCCTGACAGTCATAACCGCCCAGCAATCTGTTCCCTTCTCTCGTGAACATTCAACTCCCAAGTCAAGTTCACGGCCTTTCTTGCATGCCTTGTTGCATACCCCGCCACCCGTCCTACTAGAGTTTGTTCACGCACTGGCTGACGATGCAGTGACATACTATAAACTCGGACTCTTTGGCAAGAAGTTCGGCCAACGTGCGGAACGGTTCTCTGATTGGTGTTGGCTACTCGCAACATTGGTGGGCCTGGTTGAGAATGGGGTAGAACGACAAATGATAGGCCGGCTTCAATCCGAAGGTGTGTTGATCATGTCTGGGCTGGCTTCTGCAGCTGATTGTTGCCATTCCAGTGGAGAACCGACTGTATTCAGAGTCCATGACCGGGGCGACTGCAAAGAGTAACCCAAAAACATCAAAAGCCGACGAAAAGGAACTCAAACGATTGCAACGCCAGGATTATTGGTTGCGAATTACAAGAGCCAAACTATTGATGGACCTCATCTTTGTCTGTGAGTCCGGGTCTTGCCACACCTGAGGGACGTCCTCTCTCATTTGTATCCAGCATATGACCTCTTCAACATCAAGCGTGCTAAAGAGCCTGTGAAAACATTAACTGGTCTGATCGCGGCTGTCCTAAGGTACGGGCTTCTCTTGGCAACTTTCTTACTGACCTCATGGTACTTCCTCAGCTCCGCAAAGTTGTATGATCGCCACAAAACGTCGCTCTTGAAGAAGCTGCTAGCATCTTGATACCCCTGATTTTACTTCTTGATCTGCTGATAATACCTTGGTTTTCGTTGCTTTAGATTTATTTTTAATGCTCTTTTTTGGGTCTCCCGTAACTACTGTTGGCTATACATGCTTGTAGCCGACCGCTTCCTTGCTATCACCACCACCGCCGCCACCACACTTTCCTTGGTTCTGTCTCAGGCCGAGGAACACCTTCTGCCGGTCTCGCCTGTAATGCCTGAATCTCAGCTTCCAAGTGCCTGATTCTTCCAGAGGCTTCTTCGGTATATTTTTCGTGTGCAAGCTGCATATGGGTCAACTGGAGGCCCTACGTAAGGATGGTTAGCGCGCAACGAAATGCTGGACTAAAAAAAAAGCACATGCGAGATAGACGGCAGAACCCAGAAGGAAGATGGGTATCAGGGCCGGCAAAGTTTCTGTGTACCACAGCCGGTGTCGAGACTTGCTACCATCAGTAGTATACTGCCTGCTAGCACGCGGAAAGCGGTGTCGCATATTGGTTGGGGTGTGTCAAAACAATCAAGGCGTGGCAGTGCTGCTGCGGCACGTGCTGCCCAGACAAGATATGGGATGAATAATTCGAGCAGATTGCGGTGTAGAAGGGGATAGCGTATGACAGGATTGATGCAATGGGATATGTGAAGTGTAGAAAAGCTATGTTTAAGGCACAAAGGAGTGCCGCGAGGATGAGAGAGAGATGAAATTTTTGAGGGATGGTAAGCGGAGAGGAAACGGTCTGAGCGCACACACGTGGGACCTCCGCTATCTTTCTCTCTCTCTCTCTTTCCCTCTCTTTCTGTCTCTTTCTGTTCACTCCTCCTGCTTGGACAGGTTCAATGGAGTTTCCAAGACATGATCCCCCCAATCCTTTGATACCTACCTTCAACGAGAAGGCCTCTTCAAGTTCTCAGTCCCGTCTCTCTCCTCTAACTCCCCCCGATTCTCCAGACTATATACCTCTTTCCTCCGCAGCAACCCGTCCTACCTCCAGTCGCACACGTCCTCACTACTCCCGTCCCCGTGGTCTACGGATATCCAACCTCATTCGATCATGGTTGCCTATAATTTCATACGTGGCAACAAGTCTCGCATTTGTAGCTGCTATCGTGTTATATAGAGATCAAGTATTTGCACGTAAGTTTACGTTTCATCCCGTTCACACAGGCATCAAAAAATCATTTCCGATCAGGTCTTGATCAGCTTTCCTATTGGCTCCGGGCAGATGAAACTTATGGACATGCTGTCATGTTTGTCCTCATCTTTATCACCACTTTCCGTGAGTCTATTCGGTCCCTCTGTCCTGGTCTTGTCGTTTAACAAGGCTGCTACTATTATTATAGCGCCTATCCCCCTGTATTCTACCCTTATCGTACTGTCGGGATATACCTTTGGGCCTTGGACGGGTGCTATAATCTCCTACTTCGCGGCGCTGTTCGGCGCGCTGACCGTGTTCGTATTATCCCGAGCGCTCCTCCGTGAGACGATCTCTCGATGGCTAGCTGCCCATACCAGCATTAAGCGCGTAGTCTGTGCGATAGAAAAGCGACCAAAACTCCTGTTTCTAATTCGTTTGGCACCGTATCCCTATAATGCGATGAACTGCCTCTTGGCAGCAGCTCCAACGCTCACCCTTCACACATACACTGTCTGCACTGCCCTTTCGTTATTCAAGGTTATCATCCACACCAGTCTAGGCGCCTCGATCCATTCCTTCAAAGATTATCATCACGGCACCAATAGTGATCCCTCCTCCTCCTCGCAAGCGGAAGGCAGTGCGAAAACGTTTGCACGCATGTGGACAGCTATCGGAATTCTGCTATGCATATCGACGTTCCTCTATTTGTCCATCGTTGCGCGCAGAGCGGTGGATGAAGAATTAGGAGAGGAATACGGCAGAGGAGACAATGAAGAAACGGTGGCCTTCTTATCTCCGCGTGGCCACCACGATTCTGAAGCTCTCGGTGATCCTGTGGATGATGCTGGCAGGGAGCAGGCTATGGTCGAGTCTCCTTTTAGAATCGCACATCAAATGGTGCCAATATCAGGATCTCTGGACCATACAGGCGGAAGACGGTAGGACAAGGACAATTTATTATTTTCTTTTAGTTTTATATTTTTATTCAAATTCAAACACGATCGATCCCTTGCCCGTCTGTACAAAAGAGCTATCTCATGGACTTAATAGTAATAATAATAAAGGATTTCTTTTTTATGATGATGGCGTTCCGGGGGACTGAGCCCAGAGCCGCTGAAGTTGAAGTTTACCAGGGACCAGATCGCGGGCGCAATAACCCAAAACAGGCAAAAAGGAAAAACATCGGACGCCCGAAAAGGCATCTGATCGGATTGATTACATATACGCCAAAAGGAGTTTCTGATCGGAAAAGCTGTTCACACCCCTGTGGGTGGGGCGTTACGTGACTCCGCGCAATCCCCGGCTAATCTAGGCTACTTGACCGCCGTTTCCCGTTATCTCTCACTCGCAGTACCGTCGCTTTGGTCCCGCAGCTGATTTTTCCATCAAACACCCTCAAAATCGGGTGTCCCCACATACGATAGGCTTTATGCTGTCAATGGCACGTAAAACGGTTAATTTGCTGCCTGGCCCTTGGCAACGCCAACCAACGGTTCAAAAGTTAAATTTGCGAGATTGCTGGCTGGCTGGCTGGCTGGCGGGCTCGCTACACCCCACGTGCTGGTACATTAGCACGTTACCGGTGCAACTCCCCGAGCTTAAAGCATGAAAATTAAATCTTAATTCCTGGGTACGAACTTAAACTGGCATTCACCCTGGAAGTGGGAATGGATATTGCCAATTTCACACGGGGCTGGGCTGTGTCATCGTGATCACGATCGTGGCCGGCAAGCGGACGGGAAAAGGATCTTTCTCGTGCTTTCGAAATTGCTCCCGCGATCAACGTTGTCACCATGACCGGAGTGCGATAACGCGACGTCACTTGTTCATGGAGGGTTTGTATACATGGGTGTGTATGTAATTGCACAGCGATGGTGGCACAGTCAACAACAGCGTGAGATTTGAGGTATATGAAGCAAATGGGGAATATGGCCGTGACATTCCGAAACGGCTACACCAAGAACAAGTAACGCTTCCAAGAATAAAACTTTTACGTAGCAACCATACCTGAGAAACGATGCTGCAAAAATGGTGGGGAAAGCAACAAACACGGCCCGACGTCCGATGCGGCAAGCCGAACCGCAACGCCGGGCCAACAACAGCAAGAAAGAAATGAGGCATCAGCCCCATCTAGAGTTTTTTTTTTTTAAATTTCGCCCGAGGATTTTGCATATGAATGTGCAATATGTTCGTTCATTGATACGTAACCAAAGTCAGGTGAAACTGACTCAACACCGGTTGATAAGTTTGATCGTTGGCTGTGCGAGAAATAAATTCGACTCACATCGGTTGATATTTGCGTCGTGACTATAGCCGTCAGGAACAGGTGGTGTGTTAGCTTGAGATGAGGAGGTGTGCGAAGCCGCAGATATAGATGAAGCGGCCGTCGATGGCCGTACATGCTTGCTCCAGCCTTCATTCACGGCATCCGTGGGGTTTGCAACTGCCGTTTGAGGCATAGTTGAGTAGGAAAAATCGGACTGGGATGAACCGAAACCGTATGGTTCAACAGACGGCAGTTGGATCATGCTCCTCACACGAGGCATGTTTGAAGTTGCATACTCATCAATCCGGTGCGGCGAGGCTGGACGCTGATGATCCTCGTACAGGATTGGATAAGGACTCATCGCCTGGCTGTGACGCCGAGGACGGCGGATACTCAAGGAACCTGGGGAATAAGAAGATTTTGCGGACGGCGGGCGAATCGGCGAAATTGGCCTATGACCAGAACTCGGACGAGAATAATCATGGCTGAAATGATGGTCATCTTGATACGGCATCGGAGAAACGGACGAAACAGAATAACTCGTCGGGGGCCTACTGTCAGATGACAAGGAGGATGCACTATGTTCGCCTTGCATTGGCATTGACGAAAACGGCGACACATATGATGTGTTGATAGTCGGGTTTGGCCTGTTGGAATAAGTAGGGCCGCTTGGGTTCAAGAGCGATGACAGGCTGCCATTGTGACTGGCAGAAGAACTTCCACCGTTGCTGAAAGGCCAGTTGTTCTGGTCAGAATAACTGTAATGAGTGGAGTTTACCATCATATCGCGGCTTGACGCAGAGTACGAGGATACTGAGCTGTAGGACGGCGAGGACGGTGAGTCATCAGTGTTTAGGGAGATTGGGTGGAGAGTCGAATGGGATGTTTGATTATACAATCCATTGTGGGGTGGGTCTGAGGGCACAGTAAGCGGCGGCAAGGCAGCCCGCGGATAAGGCTGATTCCAGCCAGGGTTGCTATTTTGGTTCAAGGCGGTAAAGTTGCCAGGCGCAGAAAACCCACGCGCTCTGCCGATAACACTGACCACTTTTTGGGAAGGCTGGGTCACATTGCCAGGGTTCGAAAGAGACACAGAACCCATACTAATTGCAGACCGCGGGGGCGGGATTGTAGGCTGATCTTGATTATCACGCTTCCTAGGTTTTGGCAGGCGGGGTGGGACGCGACGCTTGAAGTTAGCGACCACCTCTGGGGGCGAGTGACGATTCAGGGTGGGATGCGCTAGCGACAGGTACATAAGGAATTAAGCAGTAAGCGAGTAATGAAACCTTACACCAAGTGCTGGCATCGGGGTCGTCTATTGCAGGGTCGACATTGCGCAAATTAACCTTGCGCATGAACCCGTAAATCTAGGGAAGGAATATTGTCGTTGAGCAAAAAGAAGGTATACCACTGGAAGCAGACGAACATTTAGTTGCCGAGAGAAGCTCGCAAATCTCGATTGGCGATAAATGCTGGGAAGGACGTGGAGCGCGAGCTGCTCAGGCCTCTCAACGATGATGTATTCGCCGGCGGGATCCCAGCGAATCATGTGATGATTTTCTGGACGCTCGAGCAGGCTTGGACAAGGGTCAAGTAAGGGACGCAAGGGCAGAAAAATACATACGCGTATAGTTTTGTCAGAAAGGTGGCCTGGGGCTTGGATTCTGACTTTTGGGGCGTGGGCTGGTGGTGATGGTCATTAGGACTGGACTTTGGGGGCGTGGTGGGATGATCATGAGAGTCATCTGAGCTGCTGGTGTTGCTGGACGAGGACATGAGCTGGGGAGGGTATACAGAGGAAAAGTCGTGGTGTCTGGAGGAAGACCTGGTGGAGTAGGGGTCAGCCATTGGAACAGGGATGGAGGAGGAGGAGGAGGAGCGGATGAGGGGCTTTGTATTTCAGAGGCCCGGTGGAGAAAGGTGAGGTGTTCCGGTATACGTAAAGGATCTGAGATGGACAGGGTGGGAAGACGGCCGAGGCGCCGAGGCAGCCTTGTGGTGAGAATATGTCCGCTTTCTCATCCCCACATGGCACTTGTTGCCTTTTCCGTCCAAGGGAAATTCACCGACGAGATCCAAGATAACCTAGTTCTATTGCGATCTCTCAGCTCTCACCATCGTAATGTAATGTCACACTCGAAAACGCCTCAAATAAGTCTTCCCCATCCCACTCGACTCCTCCCCCCTTCTGTTCCTCCAAATGCAGCGAGTGCGATTCCTTCAGATGGCGGAAATTCACAGCGTCCGCCCCATTTGATGCTGCTGGGATTATCTGCAGTATTTTTAAGTTCTTTATTCCGCCGCCGCCCTCCTTCTTGCCACACTCACCGGCGGTCGCGTATTGCGCAATAAGCCCCAGTTGATTTTCCCAAACCATTTGTGTTGCTTTACCTCACTTGCACCACTTCTGCTCCCGAGTCTCGTCCTTTCCTCCTTATCGAGCAATCGTACAATACACTCTTTGGCCGCTCTGTCGTCTCGGGGCATCAGCCACACAGCCACATTTTTTTCATATCTTTTTGACTTACTGGGATACCTTGGGAGCATCCCGGAAATGGACCGGCGCTGAGCGGATATTATGAAACGTTTCATTTCGCTCTTGCCCTTTAAAGGGTGTTGTTGCGTACTGAGTAACCGTACGTCAGAACCACTTCTTCCAAGGCAGAAGTCAATATATAAACGTACAATCATTTCATATATAAGAATCCCAAGTGTCCACCAATCGACAGCTGCCGTGTGACCCTGAGCAGCGATGACTTCTGGTGCGATGTATTCTACACCGCCACCAAATCTGTCAAAAAGCAAACCTTCCTTGATCAACCTAAGGGTCCTCACCTTCTGTGCCGACGAAAGAGTTCGTCCGGAAGTTTCCAGTGCAGGACATGGTATCAACCAACGGAACCTGTTATAATCTTGGAGTTGAGCGCGTATATATCTGTATCTGTATCGTCACTAACGCCATTCTGTTCGGACTGCACCATGACAGGCTGTCCGTTCGGGTCAGTTGACTGCTTGGCGAGGTCGAAATCAGATAGCATGATATGGCCAGATTGGTGTAGCAAAATGTCTGAAATTAAAGAATTAGCATAGGGCAATCATCGTGCCATTTGCTTACTTTCTGGCTTAAGGTCTCTATAAATGAAGCCCATCAGATGCAAATATTCCAAGGCAGCTGTGACCTCTGCGGCGTAGAACCGTGCCCCATCCTCTGACAAGCATTTTCCTGGTCGTGTCTGCAGTGCCCGGAAGAATTCGCCTCCCATGCAATATTCCATACAAAAATATAAGTAACGTTCCGATTGGAATGAATGATATAGCGTCACAATGAACGGATGATTCGCAGTCGCTAGAATATCTTGCTCGGTCAAGGCGCGTTTGATTTTCTTTCTCTCGACCATCTCTTTCTTGGACAGCACTAGGAAAGAGGGCATGTCACTTTATACGGTATCAGAGTGAAGCCCGCTTACCCTTCATCGCATAGAATTTTGATGTCTTCTTCTCCTTTACCAGGTACACCCTACCAACATCGCCCTTTCCAAGCATCTTGACTTTAACAAAACTTCCCGGTCCTACTTCCACCTGTCATGATATATATCAAGATCTATCCCCCGGAGCTCTTATCATCCACTTGCCTGCCGCACTTTAATAGAATTACTCGAGTAAGTCCGTCTGAAGGGAGGAGCTTCAGCAATGCCAGTGCCCTTGCGGGGGGGCGTCATTGGAGCGAATGGTGGTAGCTTAGGGCGGCGATTAGAGGACGCGGAAGATAGTGTTTCCAGCGAGTCCATCCCATCCTCAACAGAGTTCGAGGTTAACGAAGGGAGTGGTGGAAGAATGTCGGAGGGTGCCAGCAAACCGTTTTTAGTTGTGGAACCCGACCGCGAACCCAGAGAAAATAAGGCTTTAGCATTCGGTGCAGAAGCAACTCGGCGGATAAATCTGGAAGCAGTCGCACCCATTGACTTTGGGCTTAGCGGAGCATTGTTCTTGGAACGGGAAGGGAGCTTCGGGCTGTTGAATGTCGTCTGGGAATGACCGGCCGTCTGGGATTTACTGTGAGGTAATGGAGGTGCATGAGCGCGCGTCACTGTCGTGCGCCGTTTGTCAGCTTTCCATTGACCCTTCAGGGCGGACGGTGTGTTGGTCTTGAAGGAAGATGGGGGATGCGTATCAAGGGGCGACTGGGCGTGATGTAGGGAAGGAGACGTAGTTTGTGAGGTGCTGCTAAAGGGAGTTCGTGATGTTGCTGCGCTGTTGGAATCCGTAGATTGAGAAAATGAAGAATTACAGGAAGACCGTTGGTCGGAAACGTGGGACGTAGGAGTTAAAGAAGGAGAATTTGAATTGGTATTTAAAGCATGCCGTTCAAAGGGAGAGTCAAGATGCGTATCCAGAGCCAGAAAACCAGTGTTTTCATTGAGTTTCTTGAAAGATGAATTGGGCAAGCGAAAAACAGATTTCCAATTAGAAGTTTGAATCCGGGGGGGAGAAGAAGTCTCTGTAAAGGTCGACTGCATGAGCTTGGTGGACGGAGGGAGCGGAGGGAGCGATGAAAAAGGATGGAGGCCAGGGACGAAATGGGCCGTTGCTAGAGTAAGTAATTGTTCAATCCCATACTAACCTCTTTTTATGTAAGCTCCCTTTTCCTTCCCTCCTCCCATTACATACTAACCCAACCATACTTCCCCCTCTAATCCATACCCATCCTCAATGCCCGCCTTGCTCCTCCTCTTCACTTCCTTCATCGCTGTTGCGAGCCCTGATGCCCCATCACCGATTATTTGATTCGTGTTCCCAGGCTGTTGTTGTCCTTGAACGATCAGGAACGCTGACCCTAAAACGCCGTGGAGATACTGTATTACCCGACATCCTTATCGTGATGACCATGTTTCATTCTTATAAATGCAGGAGGTCGAGTGACTAAACCTTGTTGATTTCATCAATACATTTGTATGGTGCGACCATATGCAACCTTAGCCTGAATTGAACATCCCCGACGGTTCGGATTCGGAATAGAGTGAGGACGGCCGTCTCTCCATCCTTTAAGTAGGAGTGTCACACACACACACCGAGTACCACTCCCAAAGCGCCGCGTTTTCTGGACATATATTAATGAGGTAACTGGTACAAAGCTTAGGCTCACCAAATCATCAAGGCTCACGACGAACACGTCCTGTAACACAAGTCATTCATCATTTCTACCGCCGGGCCACTCGGGACCCGGGGTCTAAACCCGGGCTAACCACCGATGATAGCGGGACATTACATCGAGAATGAATGCCCACGACCCGACTCGATATTGTCGAAAAGTAAGCGGAATTCAATGTTGAAGCGCCAGATCCTTCCTGCGTCATCCGATCCAAACAGCCAGCGCACCAGGCGTATTATATAGAAGATTGATCTGTAGCTCATTGACGAAACGTGTTCACCTGCTTCTGCTTCATGATGGTTTCAACGCGTGCATCGTCTTTCTCAGAAAACTCCTCCTTACTAGACGGCGCGCCACCGTCATACCAATCCGTCAACGACGCAGAAACTCTGCCAGTGCACAGTGGACATGCCAATGCTCTTGCGCCTGGCAGCAATGGCCCCAGTAGAACAGATCTCTACTGGATCCTTCTAGGTTTATGGTCTGGTGTCTTCTTAGGCGCCTTCGATGGTAGGGCGTCTCTCTCTCTCATAGGGAAATGAATTCGTCACACAAAGAGATAGGAACCGTCGTTGCAACTCTTTTAGCTCCCATCGGAAGTGAATTCAAGGCATCGCATCAATCGTCATACATCGGCACAGCGTATTTGCTTTCAGTTTGTTGCTTCACGCCTTTATATGGGAAGACTTCATATCCATCTGATACCATCTATCTAATTATTTCCCTCTAGGAAGATTGGCGGATATATTAGGACGCAAAGGCGCGATGCTATTGGCACTGACCCTCTTTGGTAGTTCCACTTGATGCCAGTTCGCGCTTCTAAACCTTAACTTTTCTTCCCGTTAGGCTCAGGAACCGTGTTTTGCGGTTTTGCTCCTTCGATGGAGTTACTAATAGCCGCAAGAGCAGTCGCGGGAATGGGAGGTGGCGGGTTCGTCTCACTACATGTTTTCCTACATGTTCTAACAATGGACTTGCCGAACTTAGCGTAATGACAGGTAAGGCTCGGAAAGACATGCGCTGGCAACCGATCATTTATGCCGAGCACAGTGGCTAGCATCACTGTAACCGATTTGATACCCTTGTAAGCGACCCCCTCCTTTGACCAACCCAACCACTTTCTCACTTTCCACCGAGGAACAAACGCGGTCTGTACCAAGGAATTGCAAACATGTATTATTTTTAAATAAAGAGACTCTACTGCTCGTAACTGACGTTCTTGTTAGACTCTACGGCCTGGGGGCGGCGCTAGGCGGCCCTCTTGGTGGTTGGGTAAACGATATGTTTGGGTGGTCCGTAACTCTGTGTCTTTACGTTAACCAAGCGCTCAAATTAGGCGATAGGCGGGCAACATTTCTGATGCAGGTGCGTGTATACCGGTCACCGTAATATAATGAACAGGGATTCACCTGAGGTAGGCACCCGTCCTAGCATTCAGCATAGTGCTGGTGACGGTCAAAGTCAATATCGCGCTCCCAGATGAAGTCCGGAATAGAAGCTTGACTGACAGACTCCGGCGTATTGATTTTCTTGGGTCGATCACGTTGGTCACGGCTGTTGGCAGTTTTCTCTTGGCATTTAGCTTGAAGACGTCGGAAGAGATACCGTGGTCTAATCCCACCATATATGGGCTTCTTCTCTTCAGCGTCGTATCATCGATGCTGTTTATTTTGGTAGAAATGCAGTTTGCACCATTTCCCGTCATGCCTATACGGTTGATAATGCAGAGGACACCTCTTGCTATATCGTTATCCAACCTACTTGGCAGCATTTCTGCATTTTCAATGGCAAGTCCTTGTTAGTAGTGTTTTCGGGCAGCTGCTGACATCTACTTGGCAATAATAGATTTACAATGTACCGCTTGTATGGTTCCTATCAATCATTCTGATCACGCGCTGACAATAGCTTCAGTACTTTGCGGCCGTTCGGCTGGAATCTGCCCTGGCATCCGGTGAGTTATACTATTCCTTAAAATGCGCGAAACTTCCTACATTGCATGATAAGGTTCCCGCTTGCTTCCACATTCGGTAGGCTCAAAGGCAAATCAATTTCAGTCTTGTGATATATGTATGTTAGGTTGCCATCTCGGCAGGAAGTGTCTTTGCTGGCTGGTAGGCTAATCTTGTCGTCGATGTCAATCACCCCTGATGTGAAGTAACAGGCTCATGCGCAAGACTGGAAAATTGTATGCATTAACACTGGCATCGTCAATAATGTCCATCGTGGCCAGTTTGCTCGTTGCTTCATGGAACGAGCAAACTTCGGCCGTACACTTATGGCTTGACCTCGCCCCCCAAGGTTTCGGAATGGCAAGTCTGATTACAAGCACTTTAATTGTTCGTACGACTATTTGGCAAGCGCGCGTGGTTAATCAGCAGACTCGCAGGCTATGATCGCGGCCGTCCACAAGGAGGACATGCCAATCGCCACTGGAAGTACGTGTTGCGATGAATCTGTCTCTCACGATCCTCAACTCATCGCGCGTACACGTACACCAGTTACTTATTTGTTCAGAACCACTGGGCAAGTACTCGGTGTCAGCTTGAGTGGGGCGCTACTCCAGGGCGTCTTAACTAAAAAATTACGGGAACGAATCAAGGGACCAGGCGCCGCAGAGGTAAGCATCAAAATAGTGCGGGGCACTCGTATTGACAATCGACTGGATCTTGAGGTTATTTATATGATAAGGTCCTCTCGTTTCACTCGGAATCATGTTTCGTACTGAATAGGTCCCTCAGGCACCAGACGGAGGTGATCCCGTCCCTTGAGCCATCTCTACGCAGAGTTGCCATAAATTGTTATGCGGACGCTTTGCGCGTCGTCTTCATAGCCCAGGTTGTCGTGAACGTCCTGGGATTCATTACCTGCCTACCCATCGAAGAGAATCCTCTCTCGTAGGTTCTAGCATTGATTCTGAGAGCGGCACTCAAAAACACTTTTAAATTAGTGGCACCCCGCCCCAACTCGGACAGCGGCATCAAAGGGTGGATTCTGAAGATTCTGGTGGCCTACACGCCAATAATCGGAATTCTAGTGCATAGGTTTGAGGCGATAGAGCGTGTAAATTATAGCACTGTAACACAAGTCCGACAAGGCACTACCCCGAATGTTTAGAAATCACGTACCCGTCCTGCAATAACATTTTGAGTTAGCACAACCCCGGTTGTTTCTCCTCTATCCATCTATGAGGTCTTTTGACGATTTTTAATGAATGGTCTACGGGTTGATTTGCGTCGCTATCGGAAAAGCGGCTTTTGTCGGGGCGAGCAGGACATGGTAGAATATTGGATGCAGAGACGGTTAACATGGACGCAAAAAACGTGATTCCGAATAATGTTGACACCAAAGTACGGCGCTTCGATACTTTCAAAACCTTGGTCAACATTATTCACCTAGAACATGTTTGTTAAGATTGCTCAAGTGGACCAGGAAGGAAGAAGACCGTACAGAAATTCGTCATTGAGAATCTGCCTTTACCGGTTTAAGCCGATGCGAGGAGAATTAATTTGTTTGTGCTTGTCCACACCTTCATTCACTTCACCACACATGCCAAACATCAGAGTTTTGCGAGATATCAAGGCTCGCCATGGTGTACGTGCAAATGAGATTGCCAGAAGGGCATATCTCTATGTCGCTCGCAACGAAGCTCTCCCACCTCAAGTGCGCCACCAAGCACAGCTGCAATTGAACACATTCGGGCGGTATACCCGA
This sequence comes from Amanita jacksonii TRTC168611, assembly GCA_000497225.1. Taxonomy (NCBI): domain Eukaryota; kingdom Fungi; phylum Basidiomycota; class Agaricomycetes; order Agaricales; family Amanitaceae; genus Amanita; species Amanita jacksonii. The sequence goes on from KI547007.1 coordinate 235,040, forward strand.
CCGACAACTGTAAAAAATCGGTGTCACGAGACTGGGAGAGGGCGCGGAATCATGAGTGAATTCGGGCTGTGTAGGGTGTGTATCTGTTCTGTTTCGTAAGCAGTAGCAACTCACAGGACGATTGGTGCTTCTAGTTCCAGTTCCGACTCAAAGCTCTTCGAGGAGAGCTTAATGGTGTTCACAAAGCGTCGTGGTAGTCCATTCTCAAGAGAACAATTGGCCATAATATTTCATAACGCTACGATGATCAACTATACAATCTGGGGGAAGAGATACATAATTTGTTAGGATGTTGAAGGAGATTGGTCGGGAGGCGCAATGTCTGCAAGGCGCAACTCTGGTTCTCCACGCTCCCTCCTCCAACGATTGCATACATTCAGGGTTGATTGATCAATCAGAAAACTGTAGAAACTGAGATTTATGTCTATTTAGAATATTCGCACAACGAACCCATATTGGCGAAGCCATTTCTCGCTAATTTCCCAGTTGCTGTGGGCTAAAACGTCATCACCATGGATGGTGGCAGCATTCCGATAGTCGAAGAGGCAGTCTACTAGGTCATATCGGCCTAGGTTGATTGAGCAGGGAGTTTGCAATTATTTTCTCGGTCACAAACCTCGGAGAAGGATCATCCGGTCTCTCAATTCCGGGTGCAATATCCTGTCTATGACGCTCTCTAACGGGAAGAAGTTAGAGAACTGTCGGAAATGGCATCAGATGATTTACCGTGAGGAACGGTCCTTGAGAGGTAAGAGTGAGACTCTCAGAATATTAAACGACGACAATATTACCTTTGCACGAGCGTCGGCCGTAGTGAAGCGGGTAAACAATAACTTGCGTTGCGTTTGAAATTGTCGAGGTGATACCTATCGAAGACTTAGCCAATGCCAAAGACAAGGTTCAAGGAACACACGTTATGAGTTTGTAAGCTTCATTTTTATTTTGATCGTCCTCCTCAACTTGCTCAGCGGGTAGCGGGACGCTTGGTTGGAGCCTCTGAACGTTTGTTGTTCCAGTAGCTGAATTATTGAAAGGAATTGGTGGAAGCGAGGGATCAGTGTTGAGATTTAGGCCCGAAACGTATGATGGTTGGTAGCTGATATTTGATCCCGATACATTGTATGGAGACGAAGCATTACTCGGGGGAGAAGGTTGCATGAACATGGGTGACCCAGCAGACCCGCGAACAACATTGGGAAATATGCCATTACTGTCTTGCGAAGGAAGGGAGGCAAACATATTACTAGCTGAAAGCGAAGTGGTGTTCATGGGCATTGCCAAAGCGAATCCGTTTTGCAATCGGTCACCCTCACCATCCACCGAAACACGGGATTTCTTGGCGGTGTGTGCGAGGTCACTATCAGCCGGTCGTTTCTGGTCAGAGGACGTTGTCGGAGCCGATGAGGTGGCCGAGCCCTCTTGTTGTTGGTACTGTTTCTTTCTTCGTTGATAACTTTCCCAAGCTGTGTCGGTTTCTGACCTGTCGATAAGATTGTTGAAGTCTGACACCTCCCATCCAAGTTTAGGCAATAAACCACCAGTGCCGTCGCCGATGAAGGCCGCCAGACTTTTCAGCAGACCACGTAAGGTATGGTTCTCGGCCATGAGGTCTATTCTCACAGTGGTGAGAAGAGCAAAAAAAAAAAAAGGACGAAATAGAGAAGAGAGACCTTTCAGGATGCTTCGCATCTCACTCAGGGCCTCATCTTTACCTCCCGACAAGATCTCGACACGCGCTTCAAGGTCCCGGATCTGAATGTAACAGCATTAGTCAGAAATGGCGGGACTGAAAGGACAGGTGAGCTGACTCGTTGCTGCTTTCTCAGACGAAATTCGCGCTGGGCTATGCGGTTCTGATCGCGCCTGGCAGCTTGAGAGCTAAGAGAGCACCAGTCAACAACATGGCGGTGGAAGTAATAGCGATGACGTACTTTGGGTTTTTCTTGCGTCCCGGTTTACCTGGATGATTCGGACCAATGTCAGCGGCTTGTGATTCAAGATCGGAGTCCTATGTTAGGCTGCAAATGAATCAAACGGAAAAAAGCGGAGGTCAAAGCGCACTTCGATATTGGGTGAGGCACTTCGGTCTCCCGGCTCACTGCCTTCCATTTGGTGAGAGGGATTACGCTAACCGACTAGCAACGCTCAACACTCCACATCTGACTCATCCAAATAGTGTAAAATGATTATGTCATGCTGCCCTATCTATTCGGTCCTATCGCGCTTCAAACTGCACCACTGTGATACACCACTTTGAATAACTCCTGCCACCAGCGTAGCAGGCACACGTACTTCGTGTAGTCCTTTTTTTATACATGATACGATGTCCACACTCTCGGCACCGAATGGGTTCCCGTGGCTTTATCTCATTTTTGGCGCCGCAATCTTTTGTGAGGCCGTGTCAACTCCCATACAAAACATGACAGGATGTTACCTTGTTCTTACCAGCACAAATATATTCCATGTCTTGCCGTTGGGGCGTTATGTACGAGGTCGTGCCTTGGCCGCCAGTGCTGGCATTTGGACCACCTTGCTGTTGGCTCATCGCAAAGAAAAACGGCGTTGTGTGCGACTGTTTGGGTGCACCAAAGACTGCGACCGAGCCGCGGTGCACACTATTGTCAAGGGTCAGGATGCCAGACCTTGACAACTGACGACGTCGTTGTTTCAATACCCCCGGTAACTATGACGTCGCTCTCACACACTCCGCCGATACCTTTTCATACACCAGTTGTAATGTGCGCTGTCTATTATTGTCCACCATGCTGTTCGAGACAGAACCGAATCTCATCTTATTTTCAAGCCCTGTTGTTTTGTTCCTTCGCCAGGGCGCTCTTGACAATCCGGAGCATGCTCTATGTCTCCTTGCCGACGACAAGTGTTGATTTGGCCAAGGCCGGCTTCGGCTGCCCAACTTCGGTAAGGGCGGTTTCTTCAGGATATGATAATGGTATAGGCAACCTGACAACGCCCATGTATCGTAACCAAGATATTCAGGGAACCGCTTTAATAACCGCCCGCGCCATTCGACATCGTTAAAAGAGTAGTTCTCCTCCTTACCACGTATCCAATGACCACTCTCCCTTCATTCGTGGACCTCGTATCGTCCCTCGGGTTGAAACAGGAGCAGCGCCTTACCTTGTCACTCCCAGCTTCGTCTCCTTCCTCGCGCAGCGCATCCCCTGAGTCCCCTTCCCTGGCGGCCCGGGACCATGCTACCCTTCCTCTGAGAGCACCATCGCCACACAAAAAAGGCAACCGTCGGTATTCTCCTTACTCTTCTGCCCTGGTGGGTGTCTACCACGCCACCCTTGCATCCCACCTCACTCTATCGCAGCCATATCGACGCCGTGGGAGCATTTCGTCTACTCCTACCCCTGAGCCGGAACAATCAGATCCCAGGGTATGCTTCTTGAATGCTTAGGTGTCCATACCAGATGACTGAATCAAAACTGATAGCATCGTCGGCGGTCCCGAGGATCATTAGACTTTGATGGGTTGACCCACCCTTTCACCTTCAATCCGTCCGATTCTACATTGGATCTTGATGCAAATGCTCCTATATCAAGTTACGTCCGCAAGAAGAGGTCCGGCGGGCCCTTGATATCGTCGACCTATTCGTACGAAGAATGGAATGGCGTTGCGGGCATTCTGCTACCGTGTATTCCCGTCATGCCATCATTGCTACCAGGCGATAATTGCATCGAGCGAAACAGTACAGCTGCGCAGCCGGACGGCGCTTCCTCTATTCTTACTGCACGCCACCCTCCTGTCTCGACTTCAAACACAGCTAGCGATCGGCCACGGCAGCGAACGGGTCTTCGGTTATCCATGCCCTTTTAAATCCATATACAGGACCTGGCGTTCCAAAAAAAAAAAAAACTCTAGACACCACATATTCGACTTTTCTTTCTTTTTTCCTTTGTAGCTTTGCATTTTCCTTGTGGACTTTGGAACTTGTATAACATTTGTATGCTAGCTGGCAGAATCGAATATGCCCAATAAACTTGCAAAAATGATCTCAATCGTGATCCTCCTCCGTATCACCAGGACATTGACTCTCCATCTCCTCGGTATCCTTGTAGTGCACGCCACACCAGAAACAGTATGCGTGATGGTTGCGGAGGTACGTTAACACAAGCTGTAAGCGATCCTGAGCCTAAATATCGCAACTCTCAGTGGAGTCATTATGCCATTTAGTTTAAGACCTAACCTGAAGACGCAGAAACTGCACAACCTCCTCGATCGATTCAAGGGATCCAAGATCTGAGCCTGTTGGAGCCCCTTCCTGGAGTGGTTCGACAAGTTCTCCTTCATCCTGATCTAGGGGCTGTAGCTTATCTAGTTGTATTTGTCGTCGTAGACGATCCTTGAGTGATAGCTCGTGCTCTCTGGACAAAACGCTCCAGTCAATCGAATGCTGTTCCAGTGCCTCGAGAAGGCTAGATGGAAACGTTTCTGCTTTTCCAGGATTGAGCCAGAGAACACTGAACTGCACTACAATGGTTTAGAGAAGGAATCCATAATCTATACAATAGGACGCGCCTCTTTTCCTTCCTTTTCGTCCAGAGTTCTGCAGGTCAATTGAGCTGGGCCTTGGAAAGCTGTTATTCAACGAATTTTTTTAATACAGAGGGATGGTTAATACCTAGCCTGCCTTCAGCACGACGCTCCTCGTATTCTTGTCTTGCGCGATCGCGAAAGTCTTGGTGTGAGGACGCCTCAGCCATCTTGGCCATCTTGGCCAGACGTTCATGAGTGCCGGGTGAAAGTGAGCGCTTTTGCGTCCCGATGCCCTTTTTGCCTAGATAAAGTAGCTCAGCTAGCGCCCTGTTGGCGGACAGTATGTAAGATATAGACCTTCCCATTCGGCTATTGGCAATGGCTCGACTTTATGTTTCAGCTTGGGCGAACCTGGACCAGACGGTTCCGTCCTGGGGTCCTCTTCTACGGATTTGCCAAGAGATTGACCTGGCCTGAAGCCCATCTTCATCATCATGGACAAGGCTTTGCTGCTTCCCGCATCTTGTATCTCGAACAGGCTTTTGTTCAGCCCTTCCGCTCGAGATTCTTGTTCTAGTTGTCGGCGGCTCTTTTTCCTATTCTGCTCATCTTTTAACTTTGAAAACTTCTGTGCTTCTTTCCTGCGCTGAGCGTATGTCTTTGGAACCGTCGATGAGGATTCAATCAGAAATTTATCTGAGAGGTAGTCGTCTTCGTCTTCGAGTGACATGATCACACAAACTCATGTGATACTTGGATGGATATCGTCTTAATTCAACGAAACCACAAGTACTATATAAACGGGAACCAGACCAGCGAACTAATGACTGCAAAGGATAACGTAGGAAATTTGAAACACCATGTGCTTTGCAGCGTAACGAAAATTTGAGAAACATGGTCATAGCATTGTCATATTAAGCTGCCGCAGCAGGACCTTCCGCAGCAGGGCCTTCCGCAGCCTCAGGTTTCTCGTCATAGTCTTCGTCCTGTTGGGTATTGACGGCGATCTTGACAGCGATGGGTCGGCCATCAATTTCCTTGCCCTGGAGGACCTCGATCGCTTTCTTCTGTTCTTCCTCATTTCCTACATCAACGAATCCATAGCCCTTGCTCTTCCTGGGGTGACCCCACCTCCTACGGACAATGCGTGCAGTAACAACTTTGATATCAGCCTCAGTGAAGATGGCGGTGAGGCCGGCATCGTCAACATTGAAACCAAGGTTGGCAACGAATAATACAGTCTTGGAAGGCTCCCCCACGGGATCCTCTCCGGCGGGGCGCAGAGGGCGCGGGGCTCTGGGCTTACGGACACGAGGTGCCTTCTTGGGGGCTTCCGAAACATCCTCAACTGTTCCTTGCGCCTCGGGAGCGGAAGCAGCCTCGTCCTCGGCCTTGGCTGCCCTGGGCCTGCGCTAGGTACAGAGTTTGATGTATGTATGCGACAAAATATGAGTGCCACATACCGATAATCTTCTCTTTCTTCTCCTGTTCTTGCGTGGGTCATTTGATTGAGGCGTGGCGGCATCATCTGTTTTGGGAGCTTCGCCGTTGGCCTCGGCTTCAGTGACCTCGCCGGGGACGGGCTTGCCACCACGCCTGCCAGGTCTTCTCTTAGACCTTCTCTCCCTTGGTTCCTTACTCTTCTGATCAGAGGGTTTGGCAATCTCAACGATCACCTGACGACCATCAAGCTCCGTCTTGTGGAGGAGCTCGACAGCTTTTTGTGCGGCCTCTGCGCTAGACAAGGCAACAAAACCATAACCCGCGGAGCGGGAGCCACGCATGATAACTTGCGCGGAGATGCTAAAGAGACAAAGTGATGAATTTAAAATTGGGGCTGTGCAAAAAGACAAATTGACATTTCGCTCTGCACAGGCGCAAAGAAAGCCTTCAGCCCATCATCCGTAGTGGAGTACGCAAGATTGCCAGCAAAGACCTGAATAGGAGTCAGATAGAGATAAAGAGGAGATTGGGTGGCATATACCTTGAATTCTGGAGACTCGATGAGATTCGCTTGCGCAGCCTGAGGCACGCCATTTTCAGTGACAGGGGCGGCTTGGGCGTCAGACATGATGAAGGAGATGGTACTGGTGAGGTATTGTGGTTTGTGAACTGGGATGAACTAAATGAACCGGTTTCTGCGTGTCAAACTTGAAGGTTAAAGAAAAAAAAGATGAAAGCGGTGATGGAGGGGTTTAAGTACCCAAACAGAATACAACACTTGACCATATGTGGCAAATGATAGACCTGAGACACAGCAACGCAATGACAAGGGAACAGGAATGATGGTAAGTAAGGGATGAGGTAATAGTGATGAGGTCACACAATGAAAGAGAGGATTACATACAACACGAGGTACGCGCAGCGTTGTTACGTTGGTTGTGAACCAGGGTCCGTGCGTCCGGAAAGAACCGAGAAAAGAAAAAAAGAGTACAAAACGTTGACTTTTCGCTTCTCTCCCGTGCTACTGACCAAGAGCATTGTGCTAGACGGCCCTGTAAAGGCGACCTTACATTCTTTTGCCTCTCACTCTCTCAATCATGACTGCCTTCAAACTCCTCAATATTCTTGTCCTGTCGTCCCTGACAATCCTCGCTTCTTTCGGCCCGTCCTCTGTTCAGGCTCTTTCAATCGATACTGCTCACCTTCATTTCTCTCGTCATGCTCGTCATGATGTTATTGCACTAAACAAACGCGATAATTCCACTAAACGTTGCAAACCCCGCCCTTCCCCTTCTCCCAGTCCATCCCACGCTCCCACTTCCTCCGGTGAGGGTTCTTCCCACCCAAAACCCTCCACTCCAGCAGCCTCATCTCCTCCCGCAGCCTCATCCCCTCCCGCAGCCTCGTCCCCTCCACCGGCCCCGGCCCCTTCCAGCTCCCCAGCACCGTCTTACAGCGGTGGTGGTCTGGCTAAAATTGGAATTGGCTACCCTTTGTCTTATTCTAGTGCTCTCAAGCCTTTCAAGACCGATAAAGTTGGCTGGTAGGCCCTCCTTATGAATTGTTGGTTCTCATCGTGACAAGCGCTTTCCTAGGGTCTACACATGGAGTCCTTGGTGTCCCCAGGGAGCCCAAGACTGGGGTTTCAAATGCGTTCCCATGTTGTGGGGTTACAAGCAAATTGCCGACTTCCAACGTCTTGTTAAGGCAGGCTATGCCAATTATGTACTGGGGATGAACGAGTGCGTATGATGCATGTTTCTAATATACCTTACGTACATATCATTCAATTCTTTTCCAGGCCCAATGAAGGCACCCAATCTGCCATGTCGCCGCAAGATGGAGCCAACATGTGGAAGAGCTATATTCAACCTCTTAAGAGTCAGGGTTACACTCTCATCTCACCTGCGTGTACCAATGCTCCTTCTGGTAAGCAATGGATTCATGACTTCCTCAGTGCGTGTCAAGGTTGCACAGTAAGTCGCTTTTGTCATTTTCTGCTCAAGTGTTTAACTGGGATAGGTTGATGCTGTCGCAATGCACTGGTACGGTATCAACTACCAAGATATGATCAACTACATTACCGATTTCCATACCACATTCAACAAGCCTATCTGGGTCACCGAGTTTGCATGTCAGGACTTCTCTGGCAGGAACCAGCCTTGCCCCAATGTCTATGAATTCATGGGCAAGGTCCAGGACTTTATGAACAATGCCCCCTATGTTGTGGCATATGCTGCCTTTGGTAGTTATTTTCCTTTTAATGATAATCCCCACCCTTAATAATGTGTCCAGGTGTTATGCATGACATGTACAACGTCAATCCAGTTAACCAACTGCTTAACGGCGCGGACCAACCCACTAGCCTCGGCTGGAACTATATCAACAACTAATATCACATTTATGCAATCTTGCGTACTATATACCCAATTATCCAGTAGTAGTATATGCCGGCATTTCGGATTTGGTTCTCGTATATTCCGCCGCTTTGATAGTTGTTTTAAACCGATACTGGTCTATCGATTCTACATATTAGTATTTTGAAATCACTTGATGTGTCTTGACGGAATCCAGGGCTGAGCATGGTTCTTCACTTACCACCATCTATTAAACACTTGCTATCATTACGGAATCCAAACTCATTACCTAGCCCACAAGTATCCAAGCTGCATGCCGTCCTGTGGCATACATTATTTGATGCCAAGGCCAAGGGGGCGGAGACAGGTTGGCTTGTTTTAACGGTGAGGGTTATCGTCGGAATGGCAAGCATCAATACATATAATCCTTTGTATTAGACTTGTACTCTATTGACTGTCAACCGACCCTCCACCATGGCTTACCTCTATCGCTTCGTCACCAGCCCAGACCCAAGCAACCCTGACTCGCGCAAAGATGTCCGTGTGGCTCATGCGGCAAACAAGGCAGCTCTCATGCGGGAATCAGCATTGAAGAGCACTATATTTGTTGGCGTACCACGCGTATGTTTTTTTTTTTACGTACCGAGGCTGCGTTAAACCCAACCTCATCATCGGCTTTAGGTTATCCTGTCTCTTGCAGCCTTACACGAAGCGCTTGATGAAGAAGTTAGGTTGACATTGCGAAAAGATTCACATAGGTATGATGATGATGATCTGGTGAATGAATTACCAAAACTGACCATAGTCATGTTTGACTTGTTTCAGAATCCTCACTCCTCACAACGTGGAATCGACACTTGCACGGGGAGGGACGTTGTGGAACTCCATATATGCACCTCATGCAGATAAACTTCGCGATAAATTGGGGTCCTATCACCCGGATTTCATCTGTAAGTCCTTTTCATAGTCATGACACATACATGAGTCTTATCTATTGATCCTGTCTAACGTCTGATGTTGTATCGCAAGCGTTTATTTTGCAGTGCTATGGTTCAGTACTAGCTCCACTTCCCGGGGCGACTAAAGCCTACTCTGATGAGACGGGTATCAATGACTCTAATCAAGGGAACCTCAGTAGGACCCTCAGTTCTATTGTGGGGATTGCCACTCTTCGTTCCGAGGGTAGGGTCGGTCCGCAGCTGACAAGTCACACGTTTGGCCTCCTGAAGGCCCGGTACACGCCAGATCAGAATAAAGAAGACGCGTGGCTTTCCGGTGATGAAGGAACTGAATGGGTCATTCGCACCGTAGATGAAATTCTTGATGCTGTTTCCGCAGGCGCCGGGGACGACCCGCCCAAGGCAAAGATGTAGAACATGTTTAGTCTCATGACTCAAGATAAATACCCTCGGCATATTTATTCATCAGCTGGTGGCCCTTTGACGCCGCCGCCTCACCGCATGCGACTCGTATCTTATTGATGAATTGGTTTATGAGGTAAGTGGTTGAAGGTGACATTACGTCAGTTAATATCAGTCAATGCATTAACTACATTTGAATACATGATGCACGCGAAGAGTAAACAATTAGGGATACACAAACTATCGAGGCTCACAGATTCCACGCGGCGCAGAACCGGTACAGCATGGCCGTAACCGTGACCGTGTCCATTATCGGAGGATGCATCTGCAGTATGACGGGATCAGAATACCATCAAATGCTTGAAATGACGTGGATCTTACGACTGTTCCGGCTCCGGCATTGCGAAGGAAATGTAATTCCCCGTAAACATCTCCTATCTGATATTTTGTTCTTTTTGTCGGCCGGAAAAATGCGATAACATCTCCATTGGAATCTTGCAACTATGACCCAAATTCAGTGCCTAGTCTGGTCGCGACTGTCCATTTTCCCCTTACCAAGACATTTTGATCTGTGGTATTGGGACGCCACCGGTACATAGACCCGTCCGGACCGTTGAACACGCGAGCTCCCTTGAAGATAGCGTTCAAGCACAAGTTGCCTGAATAATTATCATATCTGGTCATACCTGAATTGCCGGGTCTGGTCGAACCAGATCAGCCATTGGAAGTATGTTCTGAATGATAAATTGAAGCCAGGTCCGAGCGTAAAGATTGAAATGATCATTACCTTTCCGATAGTTATACGGCCCAGGCCACCAGTGGCGGACCATTCAAATTTCGCAACACGGTCTTCCCTATTCGGACGGATCATACGCCACAGAGTAGTTACACTCTTTCCATTGGAACTGACGACAGTCTGGGAATAAACGTGAGGATTCATCACATCTTCAGAAATCAAGTTACGTTGACGGACCTGAAAGCGGTATAATACGCCCCAAGAGTTGAATAATTGACTCTCTCGAGGGTCTTGGCTGGTCCAAGAAAGAATATCGTCAGAAGCAGAGGAAGAGGACATGGCTGGGATGTAGAGCAACTGTAGAGACGAGGCGTTGCGATTGAAAGTGGTTTTGCGAGGACGTTATATACGCAAGATAGTATGGCCGACTTGCGCGTCGTTTTCTCCCGGTTTGCCATGAGTCGATCGGAAACGTGTAGATATACCCACTCAGGTAATGGGATCACAAACGTGTTAGCTGAGAAGTGAGGGTTTTTTTTACTGGGTGGAGTGTTTGTGCAGCCAAGTTAATACGATCGGTACAAGTAAGGCGACATGTTGAGCGCCTGCCGTAGAAGGGATTCGCAAGATTCCAGGAGAGTACCAGATCTCCCGATAGATTTCACGAAACACACTTTCAAATACGTCTTAGTCGAGCGCGATATATCCCACTGAATAGGCCCACGAGGCTGCTCCATCAGAAAATTGCAGTAAATATTCCGCTACTTTGACACTGGCTTCGGCACAGGTTCAGCCTATATTCCAGCAAAAATTGAAGCATAATACCGATGGAGGAAATGCTGTTTGTGGATGTAATCAAGTTTTAGTGAACTCAAGACGGGAATCAGAGATTTGTGATATCGGAACTTCCACACCACAGTCGACAACTCTATAATTCGACTCTGTCGAATAAGATTAGCTACATCAATAGACCGTTTTCGGAACTCTGCGGCCTTGCTACACACCACAGCGATATTGATTGGAAATCGGACATAGGCGAAAGAAAATTATACAAAAGTGAAGGGAGCCAGCTGATGGAAGGATTAATAAGCGGTAAAAGCATGTTCTTGACATCCCCTCACATCACTTCATGGCGTGACTTGAATGCCCAAACTCCTTGCGCTACCAACCACCATTCTAGCGATCGCTTCGAGCGGCAAATGCTTCATGTGATCATCTGTAGCCTTGATTTTGGCAATTTCATACACGTGTTTGAGGCTGATTGTTCCTACAGTCTCATGGCCCGGTTTGCCTGTTCCCTTTTCAATGTTGGCAGCTTTTTTGAGAAAGTGGGAGCACGGCGGAGTTTTTGTAATGAAAGTAAAAGTACGATCCGGTTGAACAGTGATCAGAGTTGGGGTTGGCACCCCCGGTTCCACATGCGCCGTCCTTGCATTAAATTCCTTGCAAAAGTCCATTGACTTGACCCCACGGGCACCGAGAGCTGGACCGACAGGTGGTGCAGGGGCAGCCTTGCCGGCTGGGATGAGCAGCCGCTATTGAGAGCCAACATGCAGATGATTACATTTACAGGCAATACGGAAGTGACACTAACCACAATCTGGGCTTTAGCTTTCTGGGCAGCCTTGGACATGGTGTCTAAACGTTTGAACTCTGAAAAAGGCAAAGCTCTAAATTGAAGCCGCGCACGTGACGCCTCGGAAGCGTTACTCCCCCAGGCCAACGTTGAACCCTTTGCGTACATTCACACCATTCCCTGCCATGAAGGCTGCATTCCTCACTGTACCTTTCGTCTGCGCGGCGTTGGCAACTCCTTTGCGTGTTCTGGAGCCTGTTCAAGCTCCAATCAATAATCAAATTCACCCCGGTTTTGATCTAGACCTCAATGCCCCCCGCCTTGTCCAGTTCGAAGGACAGGACCCAGTGTGGATCACGGAACTGGATAAGGTAGGTACAAATGTAGCCCGTGTTCCAGTCGCTTACTTGCCGGCAAGATCCAAGCCAAGGCTCAAGGCATCAAATTCTTTGATATGTAACAGCTCCTTTGCTACGCATTTGTTCGTCTCTCAAACGTCACTGCAGCACAGAAACGCAAGGGTTAGATTCAGCCGAACCATTCCGGTCTATAAATGAATGTTGGTCGCTCTTCTTATTTTCGTGCATCTTCTTTATTTTGCCAACAAAGATGCATACCCATATCCAAATGCGACCGAAATCATACACCCCATCCTCAAGACATTGTCTACAGAGAACATGGAAGCTAATCTTTGGAAGTTCACCAACTTTCGCACAAGGCGTGAGTAACTGTGCCTTGAATTCCTTGACCTCACGAACGATGAGCCTGGGCAGATTATCGCAGCGAAGTAATAACATAACAGGATTCCTTTGAACAATCTGGCGTTGACTCTTTTCACAGACGGGGAAACAAAGCCAACAATGGCTCTTGAGCAAAATCTCGGAGGTCAATATTGCTCTTTTAACTCGCAGTGACGTAAAATGTAAAAAGTTCAGTAGACCACAGCAGAGTATGCCTCGGAAGGACTTCGTGACGCCATCACGATCAAGGAATTCCCTCATACATGGGGGCAGAACACTATTGTTTGTGATATCCTTTATGCTATTCCTGCACACGTTTATGTGTCATGGCAGATCGTCAGGATTGCCGGATCTTCAAAGGTAGACTCCGGCGTCGTCGTCATAGGGGCACACCAAGATAGGTAAGACACCAGCACCGCAAATGACATACTTTTCACGCTGGGCAATCAGCACGAACATGTGGCCCTTCATGCCTGCTCCTGGTACGTGTGAGGCAAATGACGTGATCTAGCATTGACAGTGCTTCAGGTGCCGATGGTATCTACGCTCTTTTCATTAATCATAGGTACTCACCTTTGGGGTAGACGATGGCTCAGGGACCGTGACCATCCTCGAGGCGTATCGTGCTATCATTGCTGCTGATTATCGTCCTCTACGCACAATAGAATTCCATTGGTATTCAGCTGAAGTAGGTAATCACCTTGTGGTAATATCCACGAGGTTTATGCTCCCTGTAGGAAGGTGGTTTGCTCGGTTCTCAGGCCGTTGCGAAAGATTATGCGGCACGTTCCGTTCGAGTCTTTGCAATGAGCCAGGTATGTCTGTCATTGAATCCTCCAAATTTATTGGTTCTAAAGTACTTACAGTTCGATATGACTGCCTGGGTAAAGGTGGGCGCTATTTACCCTCGTCATCCCAAAAAGTGACTACATCTCCATATAGAAGGGCACCCGTGAGGAAGTTGGCATCATAACGGACTTCACGGACTCGGGGTTTGTGTATCACTTCACAGATATTGACAATTTTCTAATTTGCCTCAAGACTCACCGAATTCAACAAGAAGCTGGTAGATGCATACCTAGATATACCTTTTGCCGAAGTAAGTCGGCCACCACCTTGCGAAAATATCCTACTCACCCAGTGAACACCGCACGAAGACTAAGTGTGGCTACGCCTGCAGCGATCAGTGAGTATTTCCTCCCAAAGATCATTCCACTACTATAATCGTTCTTCCCAGCGCATCGTGGCAGAAGGCTGGATACCCCGCCATCTTTACCATCGGTTGGTTTACTTTTGTTGACGCAAGGAACTTACCCAATTGGCACAACAGAAAGCGCCTTCGAGAATTCGAATCGTTTCATACACTCGACTAATGAGTGCGTCAGTCCCCCATGATGTCCGGGTGTAATGCTGATCGGAACATGCTATAGCCGCATTGATATATCAGATGAATTTAAGTTCACCCATATGTTGGAGTTCTCCAAGTTGGCGGTTGCGTTTGCAGTGGAACTTGGCTCATATCGGGATTAGTGGGATTTTCAAATTGGATATCCCCTTCCATTATATTACAAACCGGCAGCGGAACTGGGAACGGAGCTTAGTTGTTGTTCCTTCATTGTTTTACGTTTCAGTTTTGTCGACGAATTCACGCCATGCTTTTAACATGAGGCCGGTGCTTCTGCCAGAAAATTTCTTGACGTTCGCACATTTACCGTGTTATCTCCGACACTTCAAATGAAACCGAGGTCAGATGATTGACCGTCCACAATACTTCATGGAAGCGCGCAATCGCCAACGCCAAGAGGTTGAGCAGGCGTACCGGATTCAAGCGAGAGCTGCAGTGGAGGTCCGTCGTCTGAGAGTTAATCACATTATGCACACACTCCAACATGCGGGGGATATAGGGTGCCGCACGGGCAACTGCTGTGGGCTTGGGGTTATCAATCTTGGGTCATTACTGGTGGCCATTGTTCCGGTATACAGATTTATACCCGCATTGAGAAGAGATGATCTGACCAACCCCCGCCTCAAGGCGCCAAACTTTGGCATTCAAGGCATTCCTTGTCTCAGGATGTACGGCCCCTAGAACTCATCAAATGACGTGGCTAACTGTGTATACTCTTTGGCTAGGCACAATAGGAGGCTTAACCTTTGGAGCCGAGAACGCTTTGCTTGCACACGAGGCAGTGAAACGCAAAGAGGAAAATCTTATTAGGCGACAAGCTCGACTTGACCTCGCACGTCAAGGTCTCGTCGGCACGGAGACGGAAATTGCAAAGTGGAGAGCGGCACGTGGCCTCTAGTAAAATTGACGATATCCCCGTTTGCAATCACGGATGGATAGGTAACTAGATAGCAATGACAGTAGCAGTGTCCAACAGAATCAACTATATTGACGCCTCAAGCAGTATGCTTAGACTTTGTTATCAAATTACAACCGGCCCATAGCCACCCTGCAGTGGCTGAGAGGCCGATGATGGTAACCATTGAGATTGAGTATCAATCATGATGGGAGGTTTTGGAGGAGGACCAGGATGACTGAATTCGCCACCTGCACCTTGCAGAGGAGGCGGAGGCGGTAATAGAGCTTGTAAGTGGTTGTTCACCGGAAGAGGTGGCGGTGGCGGTGGTGGCGGTTGGATGTAGTTGACTGGAGGCCGTGGTAAGCTAGAACGACGCCTCGCGCGAGCTTTGGCTTGCTCTGTTTCAGACAATGGAGGAGGGGGAGGGGGAGGCAATATGGTGTGTGCATCAGGTATATATATTGAAGTATTGTAGTCGACAGAGTGGGGCGGGGGTGGAGGCAGCGGCGGTTGCTGAGTGGATGGAAAGGGAACAGGCGGTTGATACATGACGCTGTTCTGTTGTATTGTATGTTGGGGTGTCATTACTTGGGAAGTTGCGTATACACTGGGGATCTGAGCCTGGCCGAATGCAATCTGCGGTTGCGGGGGCAAGGGACGAGAGCCATTGTTTACCATCAGACTTGACGGGTGACCTTGCAAAAGAAATGTTCCTTGATCGTGCGTTGGAGAAGGTGCGTTTCCGCTCACGTATGGGGGGTTCATTTGTTGTGACTGGGGAGCTAGAGCGGCGGTTGGACTGACGTATGATGACGTGGGTACTGGCAAGGCAGATGCGGGCAATGTGGTCGCCGGTGGGTATTGGGAATATGGTGATAATTGCGGGGACTGGTATGACTGCGGGGTGAATGACGGTGGGACAGGGTTTTGGGCGTAGGGGAAAGCTACCGTCGAACCAGAAGCCTGTGACAGAGCTGACGTGTAGGGTTGCATAGGGTAGTGGGTATTGTGATGTATTCCTGTTGGGTTGTATGCGAGGCCTGCGGCCTCCGACGAATGTGAAGGCATGCCGGTAGGACCATGTAAGGGTACAAACCCCGACGATGATGTGGGGATACGAGATCTACGATTTGGATGTTGGGGTCCATTTACCAATGCCAAGTCGTGATTATGACCAGGTTGTAGTGCACTGGGGACCGATGCAGGCTGCGGTGGGTGTGCAGGCCCGGCTGGAGTGATCGGCCTGTCTTGAGTGTGCATATAATTTTGTTCAGTAGTGGAAAAGTCAAAGCTATGGGTTGGCTGTCCAGTCGGCGCTGCTGAAAACCCACTTGATACAGAAGAGCTAAGGAGATGGCCGCCTTGCGGAGACTGCTGCCTAGTCAATCACTTAGTTCGGGCCTTTTTGACTACTTACGTTTCGGCGGTCTGAAAAGTCCAATTCTCCGAAATCACTCGAGACTCTATCAAGCGTTGACGTTCTGTGTTTGGCTAGGTATGGGGGATCATAAATCAATTCCGACTGAGCTTTTGGGTTCGGCACTCTAAGGACAGATGAGACAGAGTCAGTCAATCGTGATTGTTCGTGCCCATTTGAGATCATTGAATGGGAGGATATCTGGGATTGATCATCCATAGGGTTGAAGTATCCTGGCCCCGCATACTTGGTAGCCTTCTGAGGCTTTATCGCTTTCTTCTCTGGAGGGGGTTCCTTTTTGGCGTGATTAGCAAGAAGAAAATAGTCTGACATCTTAACAAAAAGACGAACATTGGACCAGAAAGTAAGTTCCAGGTAAACTTTTCCAGAAAATTTCTCCTTGTTCGTAAGGGTGAACCATTCTAAGCTCAAAGGCAGTGTCAGCGACTGCGGAGGCTCAACACAAGCAATATAGTTACCGTCTGTCTCGCCTTTGGTTAGTACTTCAGTTAAATCTACATCAGCTTCACCAATAAAATCGGGCTCGCGAGGATCATCTGCGAAACAGGCCACTTTCATGGTCATGCCGCCCTTGATCTTCTTCGGCTTTCGGGTGGATTTGGGAGGGGGAGCAGGCGGGCTACTATCCTTTTGATCCGACTTCTCCTCAGTGTCCTCATATAAAGTAAAGCGTATTTCTTCATCCCATTCCGGGTGCTGACCGCCTCTTTTTATGGCCTTTGTTCGCCGTTTCTCACCATTAACGGCGACGACGCAGTATGGATCTTGCTTTCCAATGTGTCTCTTGTTAGGAAGATGATTCTAGTGGACATTTGGGGTTTCAAGGTGGGAGGAAGAGGGGGGAAGGGGAACGTACAGCTTTCAATACAACTACAATAAGAGTACCAATCTCAGGAGGATTAGATGACATGTAGAGAATCGAAGGAGAGGTTGATTGTTGGCTATATTCGGAAAGCGTGACCAACTACATAGCCCTCGCTGCCCTTCAACACCAATTCTGGCTTTCGCCGTGCCAAATCGAGTATCATCTCCGCAAAGTAACTATTGGCCCACGCAAACCAACTACGCGTATAACTCGAGTCTCTTATCGATTGCGACTCATGGATAAGTCCAAGTCCTTGCGTATTCTACCTTTCTTCAGCCCACTGAAGCCTGGAGATGGAATTCATCCAACTTACATTCACAATCAGATACAAAAACGTTAAGATCTCTTCGTCGTCGTCTGTTCCGAAGATTGCCGATATGTGTGACATAGGCCTGGCAATTTGGATTTCCTTGGTCAGTTGCATCTCTATATAGTTGACAACCTTACCATGGGTGAAGAACATCAATATGAGGTCCACTGCAGGCATAATCAGTGCTAGCCTCCCATGTATCTTCAACGACTTACCCAATCCCGCTGTAGTGCTTCCCTGCCGCATAGTATGGGTTACGTTGGGACAGCAGAAGCTGGCTTGTCGCCTCGTATGTGGGGTTGTCTCTATCGAGGAACTCCAAGTAGGGCAGGGATAAAAGGGACTGATGAGCATGAGCCAACGTTAGTCTATCATCCCGCTTATAATGAACTCGACCTACTGGGACATTCGCATCATCCATAACGTACCTGCCACCGAAGCCTGAAATACGTGTGAAGATGCATTTTCTTTTGGTAAGGTCCGGAGGTACCGTTGGTCTCGTATGCAAAAATGTTATCCATCACCTACAACACAATGGAAACAAAGTCACAATACTTTCACAGCATTTGCTTACCGTTGTATTCCATATAGCATCGCGAATCCTCTTGCTCCACTCTCTCGCCTGTTGACCCACGCGTTGCAGCTGCTTAGCGTCATCAAGTATATCCGCCAAGTAATTCAACTCCACGCTGAGCATAGCATTGGCAGGTGTGAGGAAGGCTGACACCGTGGTCGGTTACATAATATTCACTTGCAGGCGTTCACCCACCAAAAACGCTCAAATCGTCAGAAGGTCTATGGTGCGTTCCGACGAGGCCAGTATACGCCCTGGGTTCACCGTTACCCATATTGTTGACCAAAGGTGATAAAGCTCCGTCTCCGCCCGTCCAGTTGTAGTAGGAAATGAAGTTGAAGTTTTCATCAAGCGTAGGCTGAGACTGTTCATTGATAACTCGGAATATTTGGTCGATAGCAGCGTGCCCTGTTATCGTGCATCAGATGTCGATTAGGGTAAACAGAAAGGTCATTACAATTTTCGTTCATGAAGGACGAATCTTTAGTGGCCAAGTAATACGAGCGAGAAAGCTTGAGAAAGCCGCACAAGGAATCGAGCTCATACTGGTAAGAAATGAGCTGCTACCCCAGAGTCACTCGATAACATGACGTACTTTACATTCGAATACCGTACGGTTATCAACTGGCCTGGAGGCGTGATAAACGATTGGCTTACCGTATCAGACAAGACATATTACTCACGGGTTAACAGTTACACCATCCGCCCAGTCGTTGTGCGCCGGCGGTAGACCGCTCTCAGGAGGCGGCTGAAACGCACCACCTGCCAGTTTTCAGAAATGAAAATTGAAAAGATGTCGTCAACTCAACAGTATGGGTATTGCGCGATATACCGAGCCTCGGTATTAATAACCGCTCTGACTAAGGCTGCCAATTCAGGATCAAATGGTAGGAGTGGGTGATACTGTGCGAACTGTTCCGAGGTTAACGCTTTGACTCTTTCCCTCACCGAACTGCCATGTTCCTACCTGATTGGCTGTGTCACGAAGCCATTGGGCACTTTCTCGGCTGGTGTCAATATGAAAAGATTTGCGAGACGAGACAACAACAAACTTGATATCCTGAACCCACTGTCAGCTTTTGCTTGAAGTGCAGAGTGGTCACGAACCCCAGTTATGATAAATGCCACATTCTCCGTCTGGAAAAGACACGTTTGGCAATAAAACAATGCTATTCAGTCGTGCCACCAACCTGGTTAAAATACTTGACGGTGGTATCTTGGTATGAAGTTCAGCGTGAACAGTGCAATCAGAAGCTCAAGTGCAAATTACCAAGGGTGTTGGGAAATGTGTTCTCGAATAACCTGGCGACGTCAGGATCTCTAATGAGGGAATTCATGTCGTTTATGACCCTCTGCCAAATGTCTCGAATTAATTCAGCAATGTCTTTGATGTTACGCACCTCGACCGCTGTACTTCTGAATGTGCGGCAGGATGGTGCTGGTCGCATATAAGGTAGTCCCAAAGGCCCTGTTGAGAAGGATCCATGTGGGACCTATACGGATTATACTGTAATGAGTCGCAGATTCCTATTTTCCCTGATAAGCTGCACCTGAGAATAAGTGGTGTAGTCGGGACATTGTGCAATGACTATGGGTAGCACGAGTGTTGTCGCGCCAAAGAGCCTGAGACCAATGGTAGAGTGAAAAACAAGTATCACATAATTGACGATATTCAATGCACGGATTCTTATAGAGTCCGTTAGAGGCGCGATTGGCGTAGCCCAGTCTTGCATTCGCTCAAAATGGGACAAGTTCAACACAACACCACAGAGACATCAATTATCCGAATCCATAGCTATACCAGTGTGAGAAAAAATAGTGACATATCTTGGGTAGCAATAAATACAGGCAACTTGAAAAGAAATGATTCAATATCCCTCAATATTAATCGAGATTGGCTTGTCATCCTCTAAAGTTTTCGAATCCTCCGACCCCGTCTTGCTGTTGCTCCCTGATGATTCTTTTGCATGTGCGACGGTATCCGAGGAATTTAACCGTAGCACAGGTGGATCATCGACAACGTCGTAAACTGAACCTGGTTCAAACTCATGATGCGTTGAGAGATCACTAAGGTCCGTAGTAGTTTCTTCTGGCGTCATTCCCTCTTTCCCGCTGTCATGGTCGTCGCCTTGTTCACCATCAGGATTTTCTACGCTCAAACATTCTGTTCTGACGGTGATTGTAGGCCAGAGGCTCTTGTCTGGCCCAACGGAGGGAGTCTGCTGGATTCCAGCACTCCATCCACTATCTTCACTGTCCCAGCTCCCTCTTCTGGAACTTCTTGGTCTCAAAGCACGGACACTTGCATTGACGTCTCGTTCATCCAGTCTTTCCTCATCTCCCAAAACAAGGCTTGTGCTCTCTGCATCCGCATACGCCATGCTGCCGTCAAAGTGTGACATAGAATCCCCAGCACCCAGTGCAGATGCTGTCGTGGATCCTGCAATGCCGCGACGACCAGGGATACCGAATGCAGACGAAGCAAGTGTCAACACTGATGCATTATCGAGTGGGGGAGAAGATGGCCGGGGATTATTCCGGGGATGATGGGTGGTATGAAGAGGAGCTTGGACGACAAGATTTCCCTGTCCTAGGGTTGGACTGGTGTTGCCGTTCACGGCCGTTGAGTTAGGGCGTGATGCCCCGGCAGAGGAGAGGGCAAAAAAGGATATGGACCCACTCGTTAGGGATGAATGCCGCGCGTGAGGGTGGGTTGGCAGGCGGCCGATATGCGATTGCGGTGTGAGAGGTGCCTGTGCGATATGGGCCATGCCATTACTGTTGAGGTCGATGCTCAAGAGGGTAGTGGGCTTCGTACTTGCCGCAGCGCTCTTGAAGGTATGGGGATGCGACAAATAGGAGGATGAAGACCGGGAGGGAGAAGGGGAAGGGGATGGAGGCATGGAGGGTGGAAGAGGCCGCACCGATGCGTCCTCATCCGCTTCTTGTGCACTTGCAGGGGACCAGAGGGATTCGCGAGTGAGCGATGAAAGTCTGTATGAAATGTCATCCTCATCGTCCAAGGGGACGCTATTGGCATCGCTCTCCCCGCTCAAGGAGACGGGTTTCCGCCTGACAGTAGCGGAGTCAGTACGGATGTGAGGTCTCCCACCATTACTGGTGTGGGCAGGGTGTGTGGAGGAAGACAGTCTATCCCGGGAAGGGCCACGGGGTTTCGTCCGGCCATGGAATGCACTTTCCGATCTTTTGACTGTTCCGACCAACTTGCGGTGAAGCCAGTTAATAATGAGCTTGTTGGAGCGTCGATTGACCTTCTTCTTCTGTTCGGATGGAGGCGGTTGGATTGGGGGGGGTATAGGTACGGATCTTGGGAAGGTATGAGCTTTAACCGCGGTCTTTCTTGAAGACCCTTCTTGGGGAGAATCAACACGAGACAAGTCGACGTTGTTCAGGACGGCAGCAGGAGCCATGACGGTGCGGATTGAGAACAGTTAAAACGCGACAATGCATTGGTTTGTTTACGTAATCAGCGGATACAGTATTTGGTTACCACTCCATTTTAGATGACCTCATAGTGATCGGTATTTTCCGACCCCTGTATCCAAACCCATCTAACCATGTCCATGACTCCGAACGCTTCTGCTCAAATTCTTCAATTGCAGACGATTTTTGCAGAGTCAATGCGATGTCGTCCAAGCCGTTCAGGAGACAGTGCCTCCGGAACGCGTCGGTGATGAAGCGAACAGGCCGTTTCCCACCAGCTCTTCGGATCTCCTCCTTTTCAAGATCCACCTCCAACTCCAAACCTGCTTCGCCATCCTCGGCCAGAGCACGGCAGTCTTCCGCAGGTAATGCTATAGGTAGCATTCCGTTTTGCATGGCATTGTTGCGGAAAATATCCCCAAAGCTCGGAGCTATAATACAACGTATTCCAAAGTCGTTCCTAAGACGCAAACTTCTCAGGAACCGTCATCAACGGGTAAAATTCTATCACTCACAAACTCCAAGGAGCGTGTTCCCGCGAGCTACCGCACCCAAAATTGCTGCCCGTGCATACCAAGATCTTGGCTTGGTTGAATGGCGCTCGGTTTAGTACAAAGTCAGTATCTTGTCCAGTGTAAGGGTCTTTTCGCAGTGTATAAAACAACGCGTTTGCGAGGCCCGTTCGCTTGAGCGTTTTGAGGAACTGTTTCGGAATGATCATATCTGTATCCACGTTTTGCATGTGTAAAGGTGCTGCAATACCCTTAAGAACGGTGAATTTCTGGACGGCAGAGACTGCCTCTTTTGGCGGTAGCTTCGTAGACGCATCCTGAGGAGCTTTTTCTTGAGGTTCCGGAGGGGGGAGGACAGGGTCGTCCAAGAATTTGAATGGGCTAGTCGCCTTAACTCCAGAGGATGCAGACTCTACTGAGACTCCAAGGAATTTCCGCACATCCGTTAGCTTGCCTGTCATTGCGGCAGCGGCAGCCATGGCAGGGCTCATAAGGTGTGTACGGCCGCCGGCACCTTGACGACCTTCGAAATTACGGTTGCTTGTGCTAGCGCACCGTTCCCCGGGTTTAAGCTGATCTGGGTTCATACCCAGGCACATGGAACAACCTGCCTCCCGCCAATCGAAACCTGCGCGTTTGAAGATGACATCCAGACCCTCCTCTTCCGCGTGTTGCTTGATAACGCCTGAGCCTGGTACTATCATTGCGACGATGTTAGGTGCCACCTTGGCATCGGGCCCGGCGGCGAGAACAATCTTTGCTGCGGAACGGAGATCTTCGATACGGCTATTTGTGCAGGAACCAATGAACACCTTGTCTAGCGTGATGTCTTGTATCAGCGTATTCGGTATCAGACCCATGTAGGCCAATGAGCGCTCCATGGAAGCTCTCTTAACCGAGTCTGCCACCTTGGCGGGGTCTGGCACGGAGCCAGTTATGGGAACTACATCCTGAGGTGATGTGCCCCAGGTTACGGTTGGGATAATATCGGCGGCGTTGATGTTTATTTCGACGTCGAACTTGGCGCCAGGGTCCGAATTGAGCGTTTTCCAGTATAGGATGGCCCGATCCCATTCTTCATCCTTGGGTGCAAGAGGTCGGTTTCGGAGATATTCGAAGGTTACTTCGTCTGGGGCAATCATTCCGGCTCGAGCACCAGCCTCAATGCTCATGTTACACACGCTCATTCGTGCTTCCATGCTAAAACCGCGGAAAACGGATCCGGCGTACTCAATCACGCACCCTGTTCCGCCTGCGGTACCAATAACACCGATAATATGAAGAATAACGTCTTTTGACGTTACTCCCTCAGGGAGATCGCCATCTACATTTATCCGCATGTTTTTGCTCTTTTTTTGCAGCAAAGTCTGTGTCGCCAGGACGTGCTCTACCTCGGACGTTCCAATTCCAAAAGCAAGGGAACCGAATGCGCCATGAGCTTGGCGCAATGTCAATGCCTCCTTCAGATTACTACGACTCGAGAACTTACTTGACGTGTGCGAATCACCGCAGACGCAAGTGATTCCAGGGAGCTATCTCTGGCTGAGCAAGCTATCTTGCCACGAGGATGGGCCAACTTACAGTAAAGCCCTGCTCGGGACCAATTACATGGACAATGCCTGTGAAAAAAAAAACAGTCAAAGTAAAGGACAAGTGAATACCGAACTGGACGAACCTTGCCGTCGATCCTTCATACCGAAATACGTCAACCCGAACTCCTTTACGTTATCCTCCAACGCGGAGCATTGGGCCCGAGATTCCGGCTCCTCGATGAATGACTCTACGGATGTAAACTGTTTTCGCGATGAGGTACTAATTTCAGTCAACCAGATGCGCAGACCAGGGACATAAGAAGAAATACGAACGGAATGTTGTGATCGACGGTTGCAAGTGTGCAGTCAGGCCTTCTGACGGGACGCCCTGCGTTACGCCTGGAGAAAAAGTAAAAGTTGGATAGTAGGTAGAGAAGTGGAGGTACAAACAACCCCTCGAATGCTTGAGGACTTGTAACTTCGTGAACAAGGTGCCTAGGGATTAGGTTAGCAGTCAGGGTGGGTAACCGAGATGCGAAGCCAACCTATCGATGTAGATAAGGGCTAAACCATCATCATTGATGTCACTAACAAAAGCAGGTGAGAAGATAAGGTGAGGAAAACGGTGAGGAGCTTACACGATGTGATCATCCCAGATTTTATCATAGAGAGTACGAGGACCTAGTGCAGGGACAGGCATGAGGTTGAGCAGCGACAGGGGGAGAGGAGGTCAGTAAATAAACACCTCTCGTCGGCCGATCTTGTTCGGAGCTGAGCCGAATTTCCTTCGGATGCCGAAGACAAAAGTAAACATTTTCCCCACGCCTCCACCATGGTAGCCCCAGATTCTCCTCGGCCGTCGCAGTCCCCGCCTCCCGTCGGGCCCCAGGGAGATTTGGAAATGGAGCTCATGGGCTTAGCTAATGCACTATACAACCTGGGGACAACAGTCATTAATGACTCCACAAAGGACCGAGAAAAACTGGGCGGAGCAAAGCAAGTAGGAACGAGAGTGTACATATTGATTGACTTGCTGCTGCGCAGAGTATGGATTAACGATGTGGACAGAAATGACGTGGTGAACCATCTTGGCACCATTGATGACATGGCGCAACATATGAATGTCATGGTCCCCATGCAAATACTTAGTGACATTGATAACACGCGGAATCCAATGCAGCTGACGAAAGACAGGCTAGAACGGGCGGCGACGGAGAATCAATTTATGAATGGAAAAATACAGGCGATTGAGGTTAATGAACACGTTTTGCATGTCAGACAAATGGGGGACTGATGTGACATAGACATATCGGAAATATCTTAACGAGGCATTATGCCAAGCGTATCCGGAGCTGAAGAGCGTTCTTGAAACAGGAGACGGGGACAAGGCTGGATAGAGTAAATAGGGTGGCTCAGTATTTCTTTTCTGATAACCTGCATGGCAACGATTTGACACCTTAATCCTTTGTTCTTTTCTTTGCTTCTCATGTCCAGTTTCCTGGCTGCCTATTCTTCCCTCTCTGCCTCCTCGCCTCGCGCTGACGTGTCGCAACTTCTCCAGTCCATCATCGATGGTACTACTACCACTTTTCTTTCCCCTTATCTCCTTCTTACCCCCCACTTCTAGCTCCGCTGCCATTTGTTGGTCAATCAGACCTTGAGGATCTGCTCAAACTATTGCTAAACGATCTCAAGAACTGCGGCCCTAAATCTAGGGTGGCGGCCAAAGGTAAAAGCCTACCTCTTGACCACCTGCCTGGTTCGCTGACTCATAATCACCACAAAGATGCCGGCCAGGCCATGCTGGCGTTGAAGAGCCTCGGAAAAGACCCGAAAGGATCCCTATACCTCTCCTCACCAGCAAACCTCTCCACATTACTATCCTTCACTTCTGCCTTCAAAGATGACGTAGATGCCTCCGGCGAAGCTTTGCGAACGATAGCAAATGCCCTCCTTCTGATCGACGACGCTCGCACCACTTTTATTACTAAGGATGTCGCCGGGGGTGTGACGACCGCGGCTATGCTCGAGGTACGTCACCAGCATTCCGCCTTTTTTTAATCCTATCTTATCTTCGTTACACAATCAGAAAGCGACCATCCCTGACCAGATCTTCATTCTGTCTCGCATTCTGTTCCTTTGTACCGCTTCCACCACACCGTTTATTCGGACATTGGTAGAAGAAAAATATCATGGGCGCACTATTGTAGAAATTATCGGCTCCAAGCTTGATCTCTTGACGACCGCCATCTTATCCGGAACTAAGCTAGCACGCGAGGCCATGTCCGATCTTCTCAAGTTTACCTTTAACCTACTGCTACATTATCCGAAGGTTTGTTTGTGGTGCGCTTTATGCAATTAATGGAACTGACGCGATATTCAAAGATGACAGAGTCAGAACCTCAGACTGCGGAGGCCATGGACGAGAAGGAGGCCAAGATCATCGGTGACTTCTGGAGCTCCAGGCTTGACGCGTCAGTTTTCTTCTCTTTATTACCTATCACTTTAGTTGACACTCTCTAAAGCATTCTGCCACCCCTTTTGCACACATTCACAACACTTCCTCCGACCTTCCCATGTCCCATGGCAGCTCCATTAACACACGTCATTCACGCACTAATCACCATCCCTATCTCGCAAAGTCTACGCCCATATTGGTTTGGTGGCCCTTCACCCCTTAGTCGTGGTAGCGCCAACAATACTCCCAAGTCCCCCTCATCCCCCATATCCCCCAGTCGCAGCGACTCTCCATCCAGAGGAGGCACGGCGTCTGCTGCGTCGCCGAGACCTAATGCACTTGATCGAGCCTTGTCTGTATTGGCACCCCACCGCCGGCCCTCGCCTGCATCCAGTGTAGACGTCCTGCAGCAGGCAATGGATCTTCTTGATGTTTCCTTTTCTCACTTCTTCCCTGGGAATACAGATGTCGATGATCCGAGCGTGAAGGAAAGAGCAAAGAATGAGTCACCAGACAATACCTTGGATGACCTACTATCACCATTGTTGGTGTTGATATCTAGACTGTGTATCGCCGATGAACAGTCAAGGATCCGGGTCAGGCTATGGATTGTCCCAGACGATCTGGATCGCACTTCTGCCCTGGAAGCTAGGTCCGATATACTGGGTAGATGCTTGAGATTATTAGGAAGTGTCTATCATCCCAGACTCAAAGAATCCGTTGGAGAGTTGCTGTTTGCCATGGCAGATTCAAATGGTGAGTGCCTTTGCTCTCTTTTACCTTGGAGAGGCTTATCCTGGCTCTTGCAAGCTACCACGTTGTGTGCTCTAGTTGGGTATGGTCATGTCGCTGGCTACCTGTTCAATAAGGGCATCTTGAGTGCACCACCTGCAAGTACAAGCACTGTCAGTGCCAGTCTTACAACGCCCACCGGTGTCCCGATCAACCCCATAACTGGGACGACGGAGAAGCCCAAACCAGAGTTGCCAGAGATGACAGATGAAGAGAAAGAACGGGAGATGGAGAAGCTTTTCGTGCTATTTGAACGCCTTGAGAAGTCGGGAAACCTACCTCGTGATCAGAATCCAATCCGAAAAGCAGTCCAGGAAGGTAAAATCAGCATGTAAATCTAGAACATTGACATCTACGATACCAATACGTTGTGAGACGTCTCATGAACTCATAATGCGCTCATAATGCTGTCCAATACTCTTGTTTTTTTTTTGTTGATATCTTGTATCTACATTAACTTATAGTAATGATTGCGTTACCAGATTGGGCACGCGAAACATGGCAGATATCTCGGTCTCAGCGGATCAGAAAGTAGTTTTCCTGCCTTCGAAAGCGGCGATGCCACCGCTACGTACGTTACCCATCCTCGCACCACCTCTGGGACCACCACGTCCGCGACCACCGCGATCGTTTCCTCGGCCCCTCCCTCGGCCCTGGCCGCGTCCACCTCGGTCGCCTCGGTCACCACGTCCGCCACTGGGCCCGTCCCGTGGTTGGGAAAAGTCGACGCGTATAGACCGGCCGTCGATCTCAGCACCATTTGCTGCCTCAAAGGCCTTCTTCGCGCCTTCAATGTCCTCAAACTCGACATAACCGAATCCCTTTGGCCTCCCGGTCTCCCTCTCAGTCGGGAGACGCACGCTCTTTACTCCGTAGTCATTGAAGAAACTCCAGACAGCGTCCTCGCTCGTATTGAAGCTCAGATTGCCAAGGAAAAGGGTACTACTTGCTGGGCCCGTTGTGTCTCCGAACGCTTTCGCCCGTTTTTCTTTGGCTTGAGCCTTATCTTGTTGAGTACTACGATCGACGTTGATCGGCCGCCCATTAATTTCCTTGCCACTCATTGCAAGCGCCTTCTCTACGGCAGCCGCGCTGGCAAAATGGACATAGCCAAAGCCTCGCGACTTGCCCGTGTTGCGGTCCGTTTGCACGGTTGCTGAGACGACTTCACCACAGGAGGAAAATTCCTCTGCAAGACGGTCGCTGTCTACTGACCAAGAGAGGCTCCCGACGAATACCGACTTGGTCTCTTCCGCTTTCTCTTCGGCAGGTTCGGCATGTCCATTATCTAGTTTTTGTTTTTTAGTTGGAACTGGATCTTCCTCGACCACTTTCCGCTTGGTGTTTTCTGGATATTTATTGTAAGAGGGACGTAGATGTACTGATACTGTATGACTTACTCTGTGCAGCCACCGCAACTTCAGCCATTTTCACGTCACCATCTTCATCTTCAGAAGTTTTCTCCGAAGAATCGTCGCTCTCTTCATCGGAAGATGTCTCAGTCTTCAGAGCTTTCTTTGGTACCTCAACCGCCTTGGGGGGCTCTTGCTCTGAATCTTCGGACGAGTCTTCTGAAGAAGAGGATGAGGTTTTTGCCTTAGGGATGGCGTTTTTCACTTTGGGAAGTGATGGCTTGCCGGATGTAGGCTTGGCGGGTCCTTCATCTTCTGAAGCTTCCGACTCATCTGATGAAGATTCTGAAGGTGCCACTTTCACCTTGGAGGCCGCTGGGAGTTTATCGTCCGACTCCGACGAAGAGTCGGATGATGATTCGTCCTTGGACTTTTTCTGCTTTTGTTGTGCGGCAGCTTTCGGTACCGGAGCGACTGTTACTTTGCCAGCCGGCTTTGTAGATGAAGGCTTGCTTTTCACTTTTTTATTGTCAGATTCTTCAGATGAACTTGATTCGGACGATTCGTCTGAGTTTGACACTGGAACTTTCGTAGGTACTGATTTTGCAACGTCTGGTTTGACTATAGGGTTTGACTTGGCGGAAAGTGCTGTTTTAGGAGTTGGGGGTTCATCCTCACTTTCACTGTCATCAGATCCTTCAGAATCTGACGACGAAGCGGCCTTGGCTTTTGCAGGGGCCACCTTTACCTGGGCAGCTTTTGGTTTTTCGTCCTCGGAAGAGCTCTCCGAGCTCTCTTCCGATGAACTGGCAATTTTAGGCTGAAGAAATTTATTATAGGACTCGTAGATGCACTGATCTAACCCACTTTTCCGTTGCGAGCAACCTTTTGCTTGACCTCCAAGTCACTTGTTTCGTCGCTGACTTTTTTCTTCTTAGGTTGCGCAGGAGACTTTCCTTTGCTCTTCAAGGATCAAAGTTAGCGTTCATGCTGCCAAAACTAACAATCACACAGACTGCTGCTGCTTTAGCAAGAATCTCTGTTGATGATATCGGAATTTTGCCTGGGGATACAGGTGTCTTTTGAACTTTAGAAGAGGTGACTTTTGCCTTGCTAGTCTTCTTATTGTCTTTTTTATCTGGCTTGGCCATTGTACAAGATACAGTAGGGGGAAAAAAAAAAAAAGGAAAAAAAGGCGCTATAGGATATTGTTCAGGGCAGGTCATCACATGACCTAACATAAGTACCACTGCCAGACGTAGCCCAACCCTGCCGTAGCTCCATGGACGAGAATTATTTCGACGCAATCATTTTAGGAACGGGGCTCACAGAGTCTGTACTCGTCGCGTGAGCTTTGAAGCCAATTTCAGGCTGCGTAATGTTCTCAGATGCCGATGCAGAGCTCTCTCCAAAGCTGGATTCAAGGTGGCTCACGTCGATGTTAATCGCTATTATGGCGGTGACGAAGCTAGCCTCTCGCTGGACGAGCTTGTGCAGTGGGTGAATGAACGAACACAGACAGGCTCCTTCCAGTCAAGGCATGCGCACGCTTCACGCAAAGTGCAGGAAGCCCTCACACAATCCCGACATTACTCGATATCACTCTGTCCCTCTGTTATCCCATCCAGTGGTCCAATGATTTCTTCACTGATATCTTCTGGCGTTTCGAAGTACGGAAGTTTCCGACTCGTCGATACCGTGGCTATCTATGATGCTGCCTCCTGCTCAGTGAAGAGCGTGCCTGGAAGCAAAGAGGATGTCTTCAAGAACAAAGAGTTAAGTCTCGTGGATAAGAGGCGCATCATGCGCTTCTTGACGTTCGCTATGAGTGAATTTGAAAGCAAGCAAGAGCTCGAAGGGAGAGAGGATATGCCATTCCTTAATTTCTTAAAGTCGGTTTTTGCGCTCGGTGATGACGCATCGTCGGCTATTGCATATGCACTAGCTTATTGCACCTCTCCAAACGGCAAGTCAGCATTTAATCCTTGATCGCAAATACGCTCATATCAGAAGTTGACAGAAGCGACACTCCCGGCATTAACTCGCCTCCGCCGTTATCTAAGGTCTGCTGGCCGGTATGGTCCTTCCCCGTTTCTTGTAGGTCATTACGGAGGTACAGGTGAAATAGCGCAAGGATTCTGTCGTGCGGCTGCTGTCAGTGGCGCAACATACATTCTTGGGAGGTCTATAACATCCATCGTCATTCCCGCTGCAGAGAGCGAGAAAGACAACTCGTTATACACAGTCAATCTGGAAGAGGTCCCAGGCCCATTGTTCTGCAAGTTATTGATAGCTTCTCCAAGTGCGGCCAATTATCTTCCTCCGAATGCAAGACAGCTTTTGCGGTCATCAACACCTGAAGACGCTGGCCCATCATCTACTATAGCACGAGGGATTGCCATCATAGACTTCCCCATCACCTTTGGTCCGGACAGCCGTAGTTCGGATGACAATTCTGAGCCCCACTCCATGGAGGAGGAAGCTAAAATAGTTGATACGGGGATCATATTATTCCCGCCATCCTCTCTACTGGGTGGGTCTTCGTCAGCGACTTGCACGGTTTTCATGACAGGTGAAGGATCAATGTCGGCGCCTAGAGGCAAAAGTGAGTTTCTCATCTGATTCTTCCATTCGCACGACAACTTGTACATCACAGCCATAATATACATTTGTCTTCCGCTCGAGCCTGGAGATGTCGCGTCACCCGAGGCAATATTAAAGCCGTACCTCGATACCGCTTTATCTCTTGCGGTAGATGCGCCCGCGCACGAGCCACTACTTGCTACGTTCTACTTGGAGCGTACACCCTCATTGCCACCTTACCCGGATTCGATTCACACGCTTCTCACAACGCCGGTCCTGCACAATGAAAAGCTTCCAGAAGCGCCTGATAGAGCTGTGGAGCACGCAGAGGAAGCGTTCTGGAAAGCTGTCCAGCTGTTGCAGAGAGGCTCGGATAAGCCGGAAACTACCATTGACAGCTTTTGGGCAAGTCAGGAAAGCGAGCCTGATGAGGATTGGTAAATCCCCAAATTAAGCGGGCTGACTAGCGTTCATGTTGTTTGATTTATGTAATGGACATTGATACTCCACGGGAAGCGGCGTGGGACAGACGAAACGGGGTGTTCGTGCAATCTATTGGGTGGAGTAACAAGACAACAGGTAACTGTATTGCACCAGCATATGTTCTAAACCGAACCCAAAGACGTCGCCAAGTCTCTGGTGAAGCTAACCAACTTAGCTTCCCGCTCCTTCTGCGGAGCAATCAGTGTGCGGCGCATACAGTGAGGGAATTGATACTTTATGTTCTTGTTGTTCACGGACTAAGATATCCGCGTGAGCTTTCGCGTGCTCCAAATCGCGCTGCATGTCCAAGCTTTGCTTCTGCCTCCGCTGAATCACCGTGAGAACCAGATCAACAAACGGGATCTACCCATACTTTCGCGTCGCTTTCAGCCTTGTGTGTGTCAGCCACGGCTACCTCATGCTTGTGAGTAGCCTTGTCAAGGTCTTTAAGCGCGGAAGACTCGTTGTCAGTTGCCTTCCTGACGGCTAGGGCTGCCTTGGATTCGGCCTAGCAAAGTCAGGGATTGGAGATTAAAATCAATGAGATCAAAAAAAAAACTAGCGGTGGCGCGCCTTCTGCGCTTTTGATTGGAGTTTCTGGGCATGGGAAAGATCCTTCAACGCGTTCTTTACAAGCTTGTCCTCCTGCTTTTCCTCCTTGGCGATTTCCTTCTCAAGTTGCTTCAGGTTTGTGGAAGAAGAATGGGAGTTCATGGCTCGAATGAAAGACGGAAACGACGAGGAGGTGAGCTACGTCATTAGTAGAGCAGGGCCATGTTGTGGAGCGGATAATAATAACATCGTTCCGCATGGAAGCGAAGCGCATTATTTTATATTTTATGTTACTATGGTCCTGACCCTTTACTGACTAACAGTTCCCGCCCCAGTTTCTGCGAAATATGTCCAAAGGGAACGAAGACTCCATCGACCTCACTCATGACAACGATCCCAGGCCAAAAACTACTGTGCATTATCCTGAAGAGGTAGCCGAGAAGCGTCCCCGGCCTCACCATACGAGAGTGGAGTCTTCTGACCTGTTGGGCTCACGACCCTCCTCTTCGATTGGTTTAGATGATGAGTCGGATGACTACGATTGGTCGGGAGAAGAAGACCTCGTGAATGAAGAGGCAAATTTTGAGAAAAAGATGGGCCTCAATGGAGAATTCAAACGGCAGCGGTGGGGTGTCAGGCGGTCGGTCTCTGTCTTCCCGCTTTTTGTTCTGCTCGCTTCTATTTTTACATTACAGTGCCATCATTGGTCTCTTATCCTCGCTGGTTGGATCTATCTTTATCGCTGGCCTTCTCATAACGCCTGGTATTTTGGTTCAATTTCTTTGGTATGAACATGACAAGTCGGAATATCGACGGTATGTCAAAGACAACGTTCAATCTTGGCTGTTCTGGATGGCATCCAATCTTGTTATCTCGTGGTGGCTGGCAATACTGGTCGACTTTGTGCCGACCATAATTTCGTACTTCCTCTCTGCCTTCTGGGGCCATGTGAGCGAGTCCGTGAAGAGCAGTCTCGAGCTCTATGACAGCGTCAAGAATACATTCAAGCCAGTTTTATACGCCACCAGTGGATGGGTCAGCTGGATTATTATATTTGTAGATATATACGGCCTCTATGACATGTCCGATCACAGTCACAGTCGAGCACATTACTTGGACCGTGTAAGGTTGATGTCCTGTCGCTTTTTGATCATTTTCATTGACTTGCATTCCCCTCAAGGTCTACCAAGCTGTTGAATTCATATTCTTCTTGGCATTGGTTATCTGTGGCCAGAGAATGCTCTCGCACATATTTGGTTTGTATAGACACAGGTAGCTCGGATAACTCTCATTCTCATTTGCGCTGCATTCTAGCTTTCCGATTCCACCGGATAGCGTACAGGGAGCGCATTCAGTTTGTCCGTGAAGCTCTTGCAGTTATCGAAAGGCTTCGCCAATATCGCCCGAAATCACAGGCGGACACAAGAACGTCTGCCCATGGCGGTCCTGCAGGGGTCTCCGAGAAAGACCATTATAAATTTGTTCATTACGCCCTCCGCCACGTAGCCTCACCCGACTCACGGCGAAAGCAAACAGGGGCGACGATGACAACTGAAGAAACCTCAGAACCTGACACACAGGAGAATGTTACAGGCTTGGAAAAGCGTAAAGGAAAAGCGCGTCTCTCCGATACGCCAGTTGTCAACTCAATTTCGGGTCCTAGCACTCCCGAAGCTACGCCACCACCTTCTTCTGCAGGCCACTTTCATCACCATCCCACGTCCAGCGGCATGAATCACGAGAATACTCCAACCATTGTTCACGCTGCGAAGGCTTTGAAACAAGCCGTTCTTCACGATGCCAGAAATCTCCGGGGCGAGAACGGCGGGCCAGGTGCGCTGTCGTGGGATGTTTCCTCCACTAGAGAAGCAAAGGTTGGAATTCCTGCGTCTTCTTTAGTTGTCAATTTTCTTACCCCGCTGTCAGCGCCTCGCCCGCAATATTTACAACAAATTGAAGCAACGTAATAGAAGTTATCTGCTTCCTTTGGATTTCCATCCAGTGTTTCATGACCAAGCATCTGCGGAAGCTGCCTTTCGTGTATTCGACAAGGACAACAATGGCGATACATCACGCACTGAGGTAAAGAACACTATAGTGAAGGTATACAGGGAGCGTCGTATCTTGTCCCGGTCCATGCGCGATGTTAGTCAAGCCCTCCAAACTCTGAATCGGATCCTACTACTCCTGGCATTCGTTATCCTCTTCTTTATCAGTCTGAGCGTCTTTCGTCTCAACTTCACAAAGTCCTTCACCAGTATTTACTCCCTTTTTGTGGCAGCAAGCTTCATCTTCAAATCATCCGCCTCATCCGCCTTTGATTCAATCATGTTCATCTTCGTCACCCAGTGCGTGCATATCACGTTTCGGTGGTCTCTTGTTGACGCCTTGCTTAGTCCGTTCGACACAGGTGACCGTTGTCTTATTCGTGGTATGTAGTGCTCTCCATTGGGGATTCCTTCTTAAGGCACATACCAGAGGAAAACCTGGTCGTGAAAAAAGTCGGATTGTTCGCGGTGAGTTTACGTTTGTTCCTACATCACCGGTTCACCCTGAAACGCTATCCAGACCGTTTTTACACGTGCCGATGGCACAGAAACCTACTATTTCAATAGCCAGTTATTTAATACCTTCATGTAAGGTTCTTGAACAAATGCGTTTCTTGGTGTGATCTTAATAGTTCAATAGTCTAAACTTTCGGCGTAGTGGAGTGAGTTCTTATACACTTTAATTTCTCCCATATCTGTTAATCACTATGAAAGAAAACCTTCGAAAACCTAACGATGCAGGTGGCCTGGCGGACACCGTTGGAAAAATTGGACGCTCTGGAACGCAGTCTTAATGAATGGCTATCTACGGAGGAGAACCGCTGGTTTGAGCCATCGACTAACATTACACTTCAGCACATCCACTACCAACGATATCTAGAAATCACTATTGGCATCGGGCATAACGGGTGCGTAATGATAACAAGGCTCACATATCATCGTCGTTCACCATCTTTGTATCCTCAGTAATTGGCAGGATTGGAGTCTCCGCCTCGAACGAAAGACCGCATTCCACGCTGCTGTTCAATATTATTGTCGCCAGCTAGGAATTATTTGTTTCGAGGCGCCGCTCCCTGTCGTTCTTCGTGATGACGACAAACTCGAGGTCCCACCTTCGCCTGGGCCATCTGCCGCAGACGTTACCTCTATGTCTTCCTTCAACGTCACTGTTGATGACGATATCTCTGTCGCTGCATTTGAGATGGATCAACAATTGGCTGCAGGGCACGAACAAACAGAGCAAGAACCTGGCGAGATAAAGCCTACACTCGGTTTCCTTCCTCCAGCATCAGCAAGAAGAACACACCTCAAAGTACGCAAAAGCAAGGTCAGGAAGCCAGCTTTGCGCGCTGCCATTTAGACCTTCGAACACCCAGCTTCGTACACCAAGACGGCCCCATGCATTCATGTAAATACCATTCAGTTTAGATAGCACTAAAGATATCTATATCCCATCACAACCAGGTACTCATTCTTGACAACATCATGAATGTAATAGATTCTATCCACTCAGTAGACCTGAATGACATGAGTTACTGCATATTGAGCAGGATAACCTAGCAGAACATACTTCAAGAACATAGCGTTCATCTTCCTTCAGGCTTTCGAGGTATTGCCCTGCAGAATCGACGGTCATGCCCTTATACTTACTCAGAGCATTGACAAGCGCTTCGTATACGTCGGGAACGGGCCAAGTTGGGCCACACAAGTAAAAGACACCCTTGTCATTATGCAACATTTTCGCAAGCGTTTCCGAGTCTTCAAGCATCTTGTGTTGTATATAGACCTTCTTCCGCTGATCACGGGAGAAGGCTAACCCTATGCGTGTGATGATGCCGTCAAGAAGGAAGGATTCGATCTCTTCGCCATAGAGGTACTCTGACGCTTGGTGGCGGGACCCGAAATAATAGTACACTGGACCAATTTCCTCGCCTCGTTCGTGGCGCCAAGCAAGGTATTGCAAGAAAGCGCGAAAGGGTGCCGCACCTGTACCGAGGCCTGCCATGATCAATGGTTGTCGGGGATCCTCCGGCAGCTGAGGCAAATACGACTAAATTTTCAACGATTTGTTTCCATGTCTGATTCCGTACCTTCATCACGCTAGGCTTTACTGATACCGTCACTTTCTGACCAATTCTCAGTCCGGCCAGATATCTTGTGCACTGACCATATCTGACAACACCTACGGAGTGTTAGTACAGTACTATACGTAACAAGTCAATTCACCTTCAGGAGTTTCCCATTGAACTGTGACAACGAGTAGGTCAACCCTGTTTCCCACAACCGCTTGTGAACTTGCGATACTGTAATGCCTTGGTTTGATATCGCCAACCAATTCACATAGCCGTTCTATGCCAGGTCGGGCAGAAGGGTATGTCTTGAGGACATCCGCAAAAGTGACGGTGTCTTTCTCACACAGCTTTTTGAAGGTAGAGGAGCCCTCGGGAGAACCAATGAACTGAAGCGCATATTTATCCGCAACGGATGTCGCGTGCGGTGCGAGATCGGTATAAAACGATTTGGGGGGTTTTCCGAAGATATCAATCTGTTGCTGTAGAGCCTGGAATACCGTTCGCGTGTGCATTTTACCATCGCCAGAGACGGCTGGTAGCGTTATCAGCCTATGGGGATCCACGCCATACCAGGAACAGAAGTCTCGGACCTCCTGCTCATCGTTCCAGCCGTGAATTCCTAGTGCTTCTCCGATGGAATACTTCAAGCCCGTTCCGGTGGTATCGAATTCTAGGTGGAAAACATTGCGATCATATTCTAAGGGAGTTAAACGGCGGTTGACTGTGCACGTCACAAGGTATGTCCTATCCGGCGATTCTGGACGTAGGGACGGGTTCTGAGGGTATTCGTCCTGTGACGGGCTGGTAGGTGGTGTGAAGGCGGATGGGAACAGAAGATGCTTAGCAGCATCGTGCCAAGATCCCAGTCTTGCACCGTTGACAACTGTTTCCGAACCGCCAAGGTCCAGAGAGATGGCATTGAATTCAAATGGCTTCGGATTAGATAAAGCCACCTGTTCATGGCTAGTTAGGATATTGGCACCCAGGCCAACTTCTGCGAGACTCGACCAAGCCACTCTGCATAGTTCAGATATGGGAATATCCTCTACAACAGACCCGATGCTTGTCTGGGCGATTTCCAAGACTAAGCTTTCTGTGGCAGCCGGCCCCAGGTATAGCCTCAAAAAAGTAAGATAGACCAATTTTGGTATGATGGTAGACTGTGATCCTGGCCAGTTGGTAGATAATTCATTCGCATTGATTGTGTACAGATGGATAGCTCTTTCTCGTATCAACGACACGGCTTCCGGGGGGATGTTTGCTATAAGCTCCTCTGGGGTCCAAGATGTGGCGAGGAGGATAGAAGATCCATTCTTCGCATACTGGATGAGGGGCAAGGTTTTAAGTAAACTCTGGTCCAGAATGCCAATGAAATCTGCTTGTCCCTGGCTCCCCCCTTTATAAGGTAAAGCGATATTGATTGGGACAAAAGTGTTCGGGGATACTGGGGGTGAAATGATCAGACGGTTGGCAGTCACTCCACCCGGCCTACAGATATCATGATCTGTGAGGAGGCGCGCGTGCACGTTTTTGTTGGTTAGGAATAGATCCCCGATAGTCTGCGCAACCGGAGCCAAGGGAGAATGGGCAGCATTGAAAATGAAGAGCTTCTTGCTCTTCGGGGGTAGAAGGGGAAGCGCTTCTTGCGGAGCGTCGGGCGCCAACTTCTTTACGAATCGCATGAAAGCGGCCTCCTCTGACATGAATTGCTGAGTCCGTCCGGGGGTAAAGCGGTGCGAATGAATGAAAGGAGAATCCATCCCACCATGCAGCGCCTCGAATACGTCGACAAAAAGGGTCCCAGAAGAAACCGCACTAGGTACATCGTCAAAGACGTGCACCTCGGTGACCGTCTTTGGAACATAGCTTCTAAAAGTGGGAGTATCCCATGGACGCAAAACATTGACGACAATGACAGCCAGACCGGCAATCTGCTTAGCGAAAGCCGCAGCAGCGAGAGCCAGGGGTCCGTTCAGTAGGACAATGAGGATTCTGGCATCCGTAGCACCCGCATAGTCGAAGAAGGAATAGCCATATTGACCCAACGTGCCGGCTACGGTGCCGCCCCCCACATCTTTTTCGGCCAAGGGAATAATTAAATGTCCTATCTCTCGCGTGCTGCCCTGATGGTCGAACAGGTGAATGACGTGATAATTCGGTAACCTATACGCAATGCGGGTAAAATCAACAGCTTGCTGTGGCGTAGACGAGATGAGGATGACTGTGTTATTTGGTATATGGCGCCAGGCATGTGCTAGTGGTGCGAGAGTTGCGGAGAGCGCGTAATTCTCTCCCGTCGGCGTTGCAACGGGGACATGTATTATTAATCGACTTTTCTTGTTCGCAGGAGGGAGATTAGAGAGTGAGGTAGCCATCAATGCCAGACCACTAGGGGTCGTATAGGCCGTTAGGACAGCGCCTTTTGATGTTTCATGGCTTGTTCCCTCAGATAGCCTCCCAACAAGGGATAAACCGGCACCAGGCCTAGTTTGCAGATTCACAACCACAGCGGAAGAACTGCGCGATTTTGCCGATTCCTTGGTAAGTGTACCAAATCCAACCTGCTCTGCGACGTCATAGACGTAGACTGTCGATGTGATGTCGGCTCTAGAAGCAATGTATTCTATGATATGAGATGCTTGAATACGAGAATTATCCAAAAGCTTGTCATCGTTGTTGGTTGGTGGGGTCAGACGAGGTGAAGATGGTGAGATGAGGGTTGAGGAAGTGGAATACGAAGGGGTCGAGGAACCCGAGGGATGGAAGGACATGACGATTCTTTCCGACTCAGAGACGACACTACGAGGCAAAAACACTGGCCAACGCCATAATCACGTCTTCTTAATCACGTGTATTAGCATCTAGTGGCTGTGCTCAGAATCGTACTGTATTGAACATCCGATCACCCTGCGTACAGTAAGTCTGAGCGAATCCAAAACTCTTTTAAAATACTCACCGCGTCCCCAAGCCCCGGGAATATGATCCCTTCATTCGTCAAGTCCTTGTCTACTCCAGCGACCCAGATCTAGAAACCGTGACATTATGGCAATTCAATCTCTGCATGATTCACTGACCTCCAACTCTGGGAAATCTTTAGTTATATGGTTCAAACCGTCTTCGGATGCAAGGATCACAAGTAGCTTGATATCTTTCACTGCGAGACGATCAGTGCGCACGGACGCGTCGGAAGAGTTAGGATCACCTGCAATGCCCCATTCGATAATCATGCCCAATGCAGCACATGCAGTGTTGCCTGTAGCAACCACTGGGTCCAGCAAGAACACTTTATCAACCAGCGGAGTCGGGGGCAACTTTGAGTAGTCTGCACAAATTTATCAGGGAATTGGGTTGCGGATATAGTGGATGTAGGGACATTCTACTGGCTGTAATGTAACCTTTTCACGGAAGAGGCCAAGATGGTATACTGGGGCGGATCTAGCGCTAGCTTTAGTTACTGATGGATATAAATGGTCAGAAACATACGGGAATAACGTCAACTTGTACATGCAGGAGATCAGACAGAATCAGGGACCATTGGCAATGAAGGCTGACCAGCGCGTCAGTCATTCCTATTCCCGCTCGCAGGATGGGTGTTAACCCAATCCGTGGTTTAATCGTAGTACCAATGAAGGGACCAACAGGTGATTGCTGTATGGAGTCAGCGTTTCACCCGCCATACTCGCACCTGACGGGGGAAGTACATACCCCTTGATATTCCTCTACCTCGAGCGTTCTTGTAGCCTCTACGCCAAGGATAAGACTAAGGTTATGCACATCCTCCCGAAAATCCTTGGCAGACGTTGAAGAGTTACGCAAGTTGGAAAGCAATGCGTTAACGACCGGGTGAGACAAAATGTGCTTCATTGTACCAAGGAACCAGATGAGAAGAGTAATTAAGACACGCGTTCGTCACGGTAAAGCTAGATTATCTTATCTCCTCTTGTATTCACAAGGCTTCAGAACACTCGCTTTACTCAATACCTTTATCCAATCTTTGTCACTGGGTTTCGGACGAGCTATCTTTCGAAATTCGAATAGAGTAAAGTGAGTGTTGCTTTCATCCTGTCTTATTCGTTAGTGCCATCCAGTACTTGCGCGATTAAAAATTACCTTGTTCTTGAGCTTGAACCCAATCAATCCAATCAGAGATATGAATTGGTCCATGCTCGTGAATCGGCTGGCTACTTCAGCAATCAGAAACTCGCCGCTGTGTTTCAATCCTTGTCAGATATCTCTTCTGCGTAAATGATGGACGCATCCCTTACTTGGGTTTCAATATCCGCCATGCCTCCCGCACGCAGTTTGGCCAGTTGGTTCCCATAAGGCTCAGGGCGCATACAACCACATCCACCACGTGCCCCTCTCCATTAGTCTTATCACCTTCCACTCCCTCCGAGCCTGGAAGCGGTATTCGGCGACATATATCGGCTTCCACCACGAACGCGTCGTCAGAAACGAAATCATAAGATAGCACTTTCAGCCCCAAAGGGAGCAATCCCATGGCCAACTTTGCATCCCCACAGCCCAGATCGGCAATTAGTGTGCGGACGGGATACTTTGATAGTGTCGACACATAGTGTTCAACTGGATTCGTTGGCCAAGATTGAACCTGATGCCTGAACCCTGTGTGGTACTGAGTAGGTTGATATAAGTATCAAGACGGCGTCTGATGCGATTGTTAGCACATATACCTCTTCGAAATGTTTTGAATCACGCATCATATCGTGCGCTTCATGACTCGGCGATTTGTAAAGACTCTCGTTAATCATTCTATTGTTATATTCGTCGTTACAAGGACCATCTACATTCGGACAATGGTAGAACACTCACCTGAATCTTGCGCCGTCCAGACTGTGCTTCATACTCTTCTGCATCTCCGTGAGACCATCACTATCCCTACCTTTCTCTGTGGGCGATTGCACTCGCACCGCCCCAGGCTCCACGGCGCTCTGAACACGCTTGTGTTTCTTTCGTGAAAGAAAAGACGAGGAACGAAACGAAATGCGTTGGCTATCCTCTGTGGTTGTTGCAGGTTTCAACGCCTTTGGCAATGAGATCGTCTTTTTCTTTTCCTCCCTTTCTTGCTCCTTCTTCAGCTCCTTCTTGCTCTTCTTGTCCTTCTTCTCGTCCACATTACCAGAACTGGGTTCGACATGCTCCGATTTGCTGCCCTTTAGTCTCTTGACAAGCTTTTCCAGGCTGAGGTCTACGATATGTCCTTTGTCCCCATCATTAGTTCGCTTCCTCTTCTTGGAATGAGATGGTGATTCTGCTACGGGCTCCGTTGATACGGTCCAGCCAGGGACGTCGAAGAGGGACATGTTGAGTGGTAAGGAAGAAACGCGGTGAAATCACGCTAAATTAATTTGGTGGACAAGACATGTGTACATTGCAGGGAAAGTAATAACACGTTGTGTCACGAAACCGGATCTTGTTCTAATTCAATTTAATGCACGCGTACGACACTCGTCTTTGTTCCTTCAGTCGGGATACTTGAAAGAGGGCTAGAGTCTGGGTAAATGGATAGTAACCACGATTGACATGAAGTCGCGATTCTTGCCCACATTGTAGTTGCCAAATTGAGTTAACATTACTATTTGTGCCCTCTGCCGACGCCATCATGAGTCTCTTTGGTCAGAACAGCTCCTCAAACACAGGCACCACGGGCGGCTTTCTAGGTGGTACGCGCCTTTTTTGAACATTTCATACGTCCTCTCAGGCAGTGTACAGCTAAGCCAGCGACTGGTGGCAGCTTATTTGGGAATCTTCCCTCTCAACCCACTGGTGGTAGTCTCTTTGGGGGAACGGGAGGAAACAACGCGTCGGGAACCACGGGACTGTTCGGGAACGTGAATGTAACAGGGAACACTGCTAGTACCAACGCAACAGGCGGCCTGGCGGCTGGGGCAAGTTCCCCTTTTAACCTACCAAAACCTGCAGAACAAGGCAGTTCCCAACAGCCCCAAACTTCAAGCTGTAAGGGATAAATACAGTTCAAGTTGTCCTCTGCTGATTTGCAAGAGTTTAGTCTTTAGTCAACCTAATTCAACGCCCGGTAAGTGTTCTGTTGTTTTGTTTAATTTTAGACAGTTGCCAATATATATATTTACAAGGAACCTCTTCAACCGCATCTACTGGTTTTTTCGGTGCAAAGCCCGCCGCAGGCACATCCACAACTGCTTCCTCGGCACCTCCTGGTGGGGGCCTATTCGGAGGGGGAAGCATCTTTGGGAAAACTTCAACCACCACGGCTGGTGCAACCCCAACACCAGCATCCACAACCCCAACACCTGCGCCCTCCGCTACTGCTACGACCACAGCATCAACTAAAGATGTCCCGGCACCAGGGTTAACGTCCGGTATGTTCCCTCTACCGTGATGGTTATCGATGTTGAGAGCCTTCTATCAGGGAGTCTATTTGGAAGTTTAG
The DNA here is from genome assembly GCA_000497225.1 of Amanita jacksonii TRTC168611. Classification (NCBI taxonomy): domain Eukaryota; kingdom Fungi; phylum Basidiomycota; class Agaricomycetes; order Agaricales; family Amanitaceae; genus Amanita; species Amanita jacksonii. Next base: position 277,504 of record KI547007.1, read on the forward strand.
GTGGGCAGCCAAAACCCACAGAAACAAAAAGTCCTGTGGCAGGTAAGGGATCCATGCTTTTTTTTCGAACTTGCGGGGCCTCATCTTCTAAAGGGACTTTGGGAGGTTTCAGCTTGTTTGGTCCCGCTAAAACAGACGAGAAGAGGGACGAGCCAAAAAGTGCCATATCTCTGTTCCTAATTTGTTACAACGCTTACCACCAGGTCAGGTTCGTCCCCATTCACCCTTGGACAAACAACTGCCAAAGAGGGGGACAAAGCTTTAGGAGGAGGCTGTTAGTAGTTTTTGTCATCAAGGCGTTAGTGCCACTAACCTATTCACAGCACTAAAACCTGACGCCTCAAACGCCATTGCTATCGCTCCTCCGTCCATGCTTAGAGGTAAAACGATCGAAGAAATTGTGAACCGGTGGTCCACCGAGCTGGAAACACATGCTAAAGAGTTTAGCAAATTCGCTGGTGAGGTTGCCGTTTGGGATCGCGCTTTGATAGAGAACAGCAAAAATGTTCGTGGATTGCCATGCCTTTCAACGTCCTATCAACTCACACATTGACATACAGATTGCTGCACTACACAGTCATGTATCTGCAGCAGAAAGGGAACAGAATGATATCAACCAATCACTCGACCACATCGAGCAACAGCAAAAAGATCTTTCCAACACCTTGGATGCGTATGAAAAAATCACCCAGGAGATTTTGGGCGGACAAGGCGCCGGTTTAAGGGCGCTCGATACTGGCCCAGCCGACACGGAGCGTGATAAAAAGTAAGTCATTTTGCTGAAATTTCTCGTGTACACTCCCTTATTGAGCCCTAGTTACGTGCTCGCCACCGACCTACATACACAGTTGGATGACCTATCTGGTTCACTATCTGAGTTGATCGATTCAGTCAACGGATTGTCCCTCGGCGATTCATCCTCCGGAGATGATCCCTTGTCTCAGATTGGTCAGATATTGAGCAGCCATTTGGAAAGCCTGCAATGGATTGACGGCGCGGTGCGAGACGTTGAAAACAAAGTCAATGATGTTGAAAATAGAATTAAGGAATCTGGTATTTCGCTCTCCACTGGTCTTACGACCAAGTCTAGGGGCTTCGGAGTTAGTCGGTAGCGTTGTATTATACTTCAGTACGAATGGTATGCTATCAAATGTAAGCTGGACAACTCTCAACAAATCTATACCACACTATAGCGACCAATAGCAGAGGGGTTGCGCATTTCCGCCTGCAATGCGGCCGCAGATGCTTCAACGAGAAGCCGTTTTATTTCACGGACGGCTTGCTCAACCTGTGTCATGATCCTGGTAAATAACTGGTCAAGTTTTGGGCAATTGGGGCTCACCCTCCATTCTTCATTTGATTCAATAAGTAAGTGTAGCTTGGGTGGGCCTTCTGACGGAGGTTCTTTACCAGTTTCGTAGTAGATGCCTACAAAACATATTAAACAGAGTTAGATAAGGTCAAATAGTGACTGACCTTTGTTGGTAACAGACGCTCCAGTCATGTCGATCAGCTACAGAAAAACCGTTAGCTATTTAGCCAATTACCGTGTAGAAACGAACTTGAGTCATAGTCTCCTTGTTAGTGACACGCCAACGAGCCTTTTGAGGGTAATCGTTTATGGGTATGATGGCATGGAAATCGGTGGCGTCTGGGTTGGCTTTGTGCCCAAGACCGTCTGCCTGCAATTGAGATTGTAGGAGCAATTTCGAACCCCGGAGTTGAGCATTCAGCTTGGCAACGACACTTAGTGCTTGCTTGTGTACGGGCGTATCTTTTCCTGCGCGTGCCGCAGCTTCTTCGGCGGCGCGCATCTGGCTTTGTAGCCGCTCTTCTTCCTTTGCTGCGACCAAGCGCCTCGCTGTGGCGATTGCGTTGCTGACATGAATACCCTTTGAGGTGTCTGGTGCAGGACCTCGCTTGATCTCGACCTTGAAATTTCCAAATGTCATATCGTCTGCCGCTGCCTTGGCTGGCGCGGCTTCTTCGGTAGGTTTCTCCTCTTCTTCTCCATATGCCTTGCGTTCAGCACGTTCTCGTGCGTCTCGCTCTTTGTCAAGTCTGTCGAGCCCTTTACCGCCAAATCCTGAACCTGCAGCTTGCGCCTTTCCTGCTTTGACCTTCTCAAGGAAGCCTGGGACCAGGGAGTCAGTATCGACCTTGACCGATCATGCATGTGAAATTCGTACTATTTGCCAAATCTTCAAGTTCCTTAGGAACGCTAGCATTACTTGCTTTCAGTGCTCGGAAGAGGTCAACGGAATATCTCTCTTGCTCTTGAGTAATGAAAGTGACGCATGTACCCTTGTTGCCAGCGCGGCCAGTCCGTCCTGCGCGATGAACATAATCTTCCATGTGATTTGGAGCATCATAATTTACGACTAGCTTGAGCTGCTTGACATCCAATCCCCGGGCTGCTACGGACGTAGCAATCACGATAGGGACAACACCAGACTTGAAATCAGCAATGGTTGAATCACGGTCTATTTGGTCCTTTCCGCCATGCAAAGACATGCACAGATAACCCTTCCGCATTAGTTCTCGCAAAAGGTTGTCAGCCGCTTCTTGGCGATCGACGAAGATGAGTGTACGGCACTCTGGATCATCGTTGTACATTTGACCAAGTATCTCAAGGAGGCGGTTGAACTTGGTGTCGTCTGCGCGAACTTCGACAATCTGCTCAATCTCCGGTGCTACTACCGATCTTCCTCCCACAGTGATTTCGAGAGGTTTGCGAAGAATTTTGCGTGCCAACGAATCCATTTGTTTTGGGAACGTAGCCGAGAAGAGAACTGTCTGTCGATCCGGCCGGATGTTGTTGATAATTTTCATCACTTGAGGTTCAAATCCCATATCGAACATCCTATCGGCCTCGTCCAAAACAACGTAGGTAACTCTTTTGAGGTTCGTAACACGGCCAGAGTTAGCTGTCAACAAGTCGATCATACGACCTGGGGTGCAAACAATAATCTCGGCCCCCTTTTTGAGCTCAGCAATCTGATCTTTAATTGGCGAACCTCCATATGCACAGACAGCCTAAGAGAATTATAGATAAGTTAAGATGCACACGTTCTTGATCCTTAGACTCACTCTGAGATTAAGGACTTTCAAGAAAGTTTTACAGTCTTTATGAATCTGCACTGCCAATTCTCTAGTAGGGGTCATGACAACGGCAGCGGGCCCTTCCATTTGGTCAAGCGGACGCTGGTCTTTGATGTGTCGGAACATGGGAAGTAAGAACGCAATGGTCTTCCCGGATCCCGTCTTTGCAACGCCAATAATGTCACGCCCAGACATAATTGCAGGGATAGCTTGAGCTTGAATGGCAGTCGGTCGTTCATAATTAAGTGCTTTGATGACATCCAGGCTGGAAATTTTGAGCCACAAGACGCAAAGAGACCAAACCAGTAAAGACTCACCAACTCGCAGGCAGGCCAAAGTGGCTCCATTTAGTCACTGGTCGAGGGCAATCAACACCACGAATCTTGATGCTGTCAAGTTCAAGCCTGAGAAGCTCCGCCTCCTCATCCGTCATGGCAGCGATGTCGGGTGGTGGGATGTAAAACTCCTTGCGGAAGGGCTCATATTTCATCTTTGCATGATCTACTGTTGCGAGGTCTTTCTTCTTTGCTTTCTTCGCAGCTAATGCAAGGATGTCTTCTGGATTCAAATCTGTCGCATCTAGCTCATCCAAGACGACGTTCTCTACATCCTCTAATCCCTCCTCCGCCATTCGCTCGTCTAAGCGAGACGTCGATGTTGCTCCCGGTGCTCCCATCATTTTCTTCATGTCTTCAAGGTTCACCTTCTTGACTTCCTCCTTGACCTCAGTCATGTAGGCATCTAATGGATCGACATCTTCTTCCTCGTCCACATCCATGGTGTCTTTGTCTTTAGCTTTTAAGGCCTGATCCATTCTATCGGCTTCTTCGTCATCATCGTCAACTTCAAGGTCTCCAACAGTGGCGCCTGTGTCCGTCATTGTCATATCCACAGCGGGCATGTCTCCAAGAATTTTTAATTCTCTCTTCGTTTCGACCGAATCATCTAGGACTGCGCCTACACTCCCCTTAGCTGCGAATTCAGGCTTGACAGGAAGCCCTTTGAGGCCGAGTCCCCCGAGAGCCACACGATTCAACGCTCCAGGAGGCTTAGCGGCGCTAGTAGGAGCTGGTGCTACGAAGGCAAAGGATCAAGTGATGTGAAATCACGAAGAGTCAAATGCGAAGATGGCAAACTCACCTGGCGCAGATTTTCCTGCCAACGCCATCGCTTTAGCTTTAGCTTCATCCAATGCTTTCTTAGCTTCCCGTTCTTTCTTCCATGCTTCAAGTTTCGCCCTCTTGGTTTTCATTTTCTCATCTTCGGGGGGCTGTGCTGGCGTCGCCTGTTCTACAGCAGGTTGAGGTTTTGGGGGAGGAGACGGCTTGCGCTCCCGGGAACGAGAACGAGAACGCCTTCTCTCGTCCCGCCTGTCATCCCTATAGGAATCCCTTCTTCTATCATCCCGGTACCTGTCGTCACGGTAACGATCCCTTGGTCTATCTCGGTCGCGATCGCGGTCTCTTTCTCTCTCTCTTTCTCTGTCCTTGTCCCGTTCGTCTTCGTAACGGGATCTGTTGCTGAGCCTTTGTGTACTGCGCCTAGTCGGCGACGGAGACCGTGGTGAGGAGCGATGAGATGGTCTTACCCGTTTATTGGAAGTGTCTGGTGAATACGACCTGTCCCTGCGCACCATGGTCTTGCTCAAGTTTCCGTTTGGCCTTGTTTGCCTCTCCCCCTCATCTGTAACGCATGTGATGGTGTCACATCAGCGTCACGGGATGACGACCAACGTCCTCGACCCTTCAGCGCTTCTGTCATCGATTCCAAGATTGCTTCCACCGCCCGCAAAGGCTTTGCAACACCCCAACGATGCAATCGCAGTTCTCCTGCACGCCACGATGGCTGCTCTTTCTTTTCGTCTCGTAGCGGTGGACGAGTTCTCTTCTCCTTTGCTTGATACAAACAATGTCCTACCGTTTGACTGGAATACAGGCGCACCTGGCCATTACACCCTCAGATATAGGCATAATCAGAGCAGCCTGGAATTTCTGATCAAAATCATCAGCCTTGGCCGACGCACCCTTGTTAATGCAATTGCGCTAGAAGTATGTTCTCATGGATGACGCCCCTTGAACGACTCATATTTCCAAAACAGAGCGATAAAGTATCGACTCTTGATATAGCCACGAATGATTTTACCTCGCCATCTTTCTTTCCGCACGATACTGAGTCTTCCGATCAACCCCTCGTGCACGGGTTCATATCTTCAAACCGAGTCGTAGATCTAGTTTCCCAATACAAACTGGCCATTGTCCAAAAAATCATGCCAGGCTTACGGAAAGAGGGCTATGTAGAAGACGTGGATGCGTCTACGAACTCTACAGGGGCGCCGTCTTCTTCACGTGGTCCGCCTCCTGCTAGGCCACAGCCGATGACTCCACCTATTGTACCCGAAAGCCCGCTCAGTCCACGGCCACTTTTCCCAGATAACCCACTGGAAATAGGGCGCAGGGACCGTGATCCATTTCCGCATAATCCATTTGCTCCGCCATCGCTCTTTCCCCCCGGGTCTGGTGATGGAATGTTTGTTGGACCCGATCACCCGATCTTTGGATCTAGGAGGGACAGACGAGACCCATTTGGCGAACGAGGGCCATGGGGCGGGGATGGTTTCCTTCCTGCGTTGGGGGCTCCGCCAGGAGCGAGGTTTGACCCCGTGGGACCTGTTCCATCTGGCAGAGGAGGATTTGGGCCACGAAGGGGAGGAATGCCAGGAGGTGGCAATATGAGAGAGCCAGACAATGACGAGTTCATGCCACCTGGAGCGGTACGTATGGAGTTATCCTCACAGGACTGTGACTCAGAAGAATACAATTGACAGGGCGACATGTTTCTGTAATAGGGAGTGTGTGGGCTATATATATATATTTGTGTACTATCATATACTATTTAAGTCGAAGTAACATCTTCCTTGCTATGACCACCTCCCCTCCTTCTCCAATGTTCCCCCCGTCCCCTACGCGATCCCACCAACGACCGCCGCCTCCAGGCTTTAGACCCTCTCCATCAACTAGACACCGTCCTATAGCGGAAATGACCGTAAGAGAGTTACAAGACTTGCATAATTTAAATTCCAGAATTCTCGCCTCTCCGTATGGCTTGACAGCATCCTTCATCACATGTCATTTATTGATATCTTATCTCAGGAACGCATCTTCATCCACATATGTGCAGCGAGTGTCCGCGGAGCAGGCTGCAATCGAATCTCGCCTCGTCGAACTGGAAGGTGTCGAGTCCATTCGGACCAAGTTAAGAAATACTCAGATCAAGGGCGAAAACGACATGAGTGTTGACATTCCTCCTGAGCCTCCTGTGAGCAGAACAATAGAGGCTAAGCGGAAAGCACTGTCATTATATGTATGCTGCCACGCTCTCCAGTTAATCTTATTGTCTGACGCATATTCTCTCGCAGGCACCTAACGGCAACGGGAAGGGCAGCAAAACCACAGGAACGTTAACGCTGCAAGAAGCAGCGGATCTCGAAAGGCAGGCGTTTTTACACGAGCAGGAAAGACAGCAGCGTCTTCTAGCCAGGAAACAGCGACTTGGAGTGCCTATAAAAGGCGAGATGCTTTCCAGAGAAGAAATGGAAGCCCGAATCTGGGCTTTTATGTAAGTTGTATCATGCTTACTTCGCTACCATTCTCTTATGGTTTTACCCGGATTAAGGAACCACAAGCCAACAGAGTCCGACATGGAAGACGACGACGACGACGACGATAGTGACGATGACGATCCTGCTAACTGGTTTGAGGATGACCAAGACGATGGACGCAAAGGCCAGGATATTGTTGAACCTGATATTGAGGATTATTCGGACATTATCCGCATCGACGAAAGCAAGATTCACTATAGCACTTTCTATCAACCGCGTGACGATGGTGATTAGGAGAATTCGATGGTATATCTACGTAGCAGAGAGAATTCCAAGACCAAGATTGTTCAAACCATGAAACAACTTGCGTATGCCATACCACGTTCGCTTCAGCGATTATGCACGGGGCAATTTTTTCCGCGCTGCAGCCACGCTGATAGACATGCTGTTGACTTTGCTGTGAGTTTCCATGAAGATAGCGACAAGTTCTCTGAACGAACAATTATGAAAGTTGCAAAGGCAGCTCAACCTTGCTACATCGGTGCCCTTGACGAACTTCTCAAAACATAAGTTACCTGGAATCTTCAGCACTGGCCCGAAGTGGTTACCAAGGAGGCCTTACATTCAATACCGATCAAGGTACTTTCGGCGGGGAGGCGGTAGAAGAGGTACTTAGATCCTCTCTCAAGGCATTCCCTTACGTGGTTCTCTTGGGCCTGAACATTCCCCATGTCTTCCAGGCGGATATTACAAACGGGGCATCTAGCCAGGGGACGATTCAGAACCGTTAGGGGTTTTGGCTAAAAGTCTCACGATGACAGATCGCCAAGCTGAGCGCCAGATTTGTTGGCCGCAGAAGTGGTAAGGTGTTTCGAATCAACAGCGATTGGCTCCATAATTATTGTCTTATCTTTAATAGATGAGGCAGCAGCAACTTCGCCGTAACAAGATTTACAGAGGCGTTGTGAGCTCGATGATGTCGATGTCTCCACGTAACCGGGCTCGTGAATCACTTCTGAAGGGTCCAAGAGGGCCCTATAGGTAGAGCAGCTGTCACAGAAGATCCGGCCACATTTTCGACAATGCTGTTTACAGTTGAGAAGCCATTCTTGACAAAACAGAGATAGCACATACATGCTATCCATAAACGTGAGTGTAATACGATTTGGTAAAGTCATCATCACATACTCTGCGAGTAAGAAGGCCAAAGCGGCGCTGGCAATCGCGGCAATTTGTGACACTTTCATCCCTCTCCCATGGGATACTTGACAACGACGATGATGAGGTACGCCTGGATGTGAAACCCAATTGGGGTGCTTCACGAGTTGGGACACGGAAATCGGGGGCTTGAGATAACTCAGGCGTTAGATCGGTAGGGGCGCGGGATATACCTGGGCGGTTGGCGAGATCTGTTGAGCTTGAAGCAGACCGGCGGTCTTCCACTGGTGCACCTGGATAGTGAAACTCTTCATCGGAGCTATCGTCATCTTGCTTTAAATCATCTATTATATGGATTAGGTAACAGAACTGGGAGAACACCCAAAAATACCATTGTCATTCATAACCGACCAACCTCGTGCGCCAGCGGCGAGTCTCAGACGTTCCAGTTCGCGGCCATACACATTGAGAAGCACTTCCGCTTGAGTCTTGCGGTCATTATCATCATCGCCTGTAGACCGTTCAGCCGAGGCACGCTTCCGCATCACGTTAGAACACACCCAAAATGCCTTGGCGCAGCTCCGATGTAGCGCGCTCCAACTTGGCTATAGAACGCCGAATCTCTGCAACAGTGCTACTTGGGTAACCCACCTCCGCATCACTTGCCTGGTTCCCTACGAGATACCTTGCTCGTGTGACATAATCCCGTGCAGATGACAAGAACGTTGGAGTCATCGTCCCCAGTTCTTGGCCTCCGTCCGCCTGCGAATCCTTGGCTGTTGGTTCCATGTAGGGAATCAGACTACCGTCGGATGCCAAATGGTACATGCACCCATCCGGTTGCAAGAACGGCAGAGGCGCAACGTCGATGCGCCGTCGCATAATTCGAACCCAGCGTCTTCGTCTAACCCAGTTCTGTGGTGCACGGGCAGAAGTTACAATAACACCACCATTGCTCAACAGCCGCTCGAGAGCTGGAGGCTTTTCAGCAGACCACTGTTCATCAGGATCGTTGAAATTATGGCCGTATTGCCATCCATCTCTAGCGTCGACTTTGGGTTGAGTTACGTCAAGGATCCACTCATCCGACCTAGGAGCATGTTGGTCATCACAGGTAGTAGAGTTGTTGACTTACAGCCAATAGTGACTGCGATTATCGCCATTGATCAAAATTTTCTCTATTTTGCCAGGTATCGGGAAAATCCACGGAGAGTCACGAAGCGGTAACTGAATGCAACTTCGCCAAGCAGGCACTGTCATTGTATCTGGAGTCACTTCAGGTCTAGGGAACTTCAATTCGTAAGGAGGTTTCCGCCCTCGTCTACCCAAACCAGACGCGGAGAAAATGGGCCGTCCGCCAGACACAGCCAAGGTCCGTAAACGAGCATCGAGCTTTTGATACTCGTACACGATGACAGGGAGAGTAGTATGCACGGCCAAAGGATTATAAGGAATATGAGAGTCCCGCCAGCGGTCGGCTTCAGCTTGTTGTATAAGCTGCCAGCATACATACAAGTCAGGAAAGGTAAAAAACTGGGACCAATGTCATCACCTCGCATATCCATACTTCGAAAACCGCTGCAGCGGTATCGTATGCGGTCTCTCCCCATTTGTTCCTTACAAGTGGATCGGCTCCTTGTTTGATGAGATACAGTACAACGGGTAAACATCCCTTTGATGAGGCATTCACTACGGTCGCAACGGTTGACACGCGCATGCTATATATAACTATGAACTCACTAAGGGGCGTCCAACCATCGTTGCTGCGGGCGTCAAGACCACGCCTATCATTCATCTCCAACACGGCTCCCCCTTCCTCGCAAAGCCACCGAACAATGTCGAGGTAACCCTAATGCCCTTCAGTCTGCGTACAAAGAACCACAGAAGAGGGTACCTTTGAGCACGCATTATGCAGAGCTGTCCACCCATCGGAATCTCTAGCATGAATATCTGCACCACGAGCTACAAGGTATTTCACAATGTTTAAATGGCCATTTAGAGAAGCTCGATGGAGGGCAGTCTATTTTATTGGTAAAACACCGCAAGGACAAAAAAAGGGGCGACATACTTCTCCTTCGCGATCTTCCAAGTCGGGCATTGCACCGCAATCTTCGATGACTAGTATTATGTAGTTAGGTTGTATGTGTAGGGCTTATACGATGCTGCCTTACGCCATGTAACTATGTCAATGTAACCGCGGCTGGCAGCGGTGTGTAAAGCTGTCGATCCAGTTCTAGACGTAGCATCGTTGGCCAGACTAAAAGATTCAACACCAGCATCACGGGCATTCTTAAACAGTTTTTTCAGCATAATCAAATCGCCAGAAGATGCTGCGGCGAAAAGTGACTCCAGCTGAGCGGGGGACGGTCGCGACTGTTGTGTTGATGCAGCGGTAATTGTCTCAGGCAGCGAAGCTCCTGGGTAGATGAATTCCTCCTCTTGGTCTTCTTCATTTACGCCAGCATTGTTCGTGAGTTGAGCAGCAACTTCAGTATCCGAATTGGCCGAGTGATGGCTTGCAGAGTCGCCAGTATTGTGATCTATAAGCAGATCCTCACTGATACTGTATATGAGTAAGTATTACTTGGTAAGGGGTCACCTACGCTCGAATGTGGTTCAGAGAGTCTGAGCCTTGAGGTTGAGCGTCTGCCATGCGAGTGTTATTTTGGTTTTCACAACTGCATGGAGAAACATTGCTTGTGCTTATTTGTTCCGAGATCACGAAATCTATTTTTAGCTCGGGACACCGATACGCTCGGCCGATTGTGAATGTTCGTATCGCTTTTTATTAGGTCTCACCGGCCGACCGCACTTACCACCCATCGCTGGCATACTATCTACTCGATGTCTACAGCAGCTTCTGTTAATTATTCGACCAATAGAGATAGGTCCAAGTTGATACCCTTCTCATCCCGTCTCGCAGAGGGTCGAGCCCTTGATCAAGATGTCTGGTCGATATTCAAGTAAGCCTCAAATTATAGCGCCGACGATGGACTTATACAACATCATAGCGTTGTAAACTTACCACCTGATTGCATCAACCTTGGCCAAGGTTACATGAACTTTTCTCCACCAAAGTGGATTGTCGACTCGGCTGAAAAAGCACTCAGAGGAGTAGCTGAAAATCAATACTCTCACCCACGCGGAAGGGCCCGCCTTCGTGAGGCAATCAAATCGTTTTACGGTCCTTCCTATGGCAGGGAACTTGACGTGAACACTGAAATACTGGTCACAAGTGGTGCTAACGAAGGTGATAAGAGACATGAGATATTTGTGGACTTATGTATCTCATCTTACCGTCAATTAGGTCAATACTCTGTCTTCACTGCATTCCTGGAAGAAGGGGACGAAGTTATCATGTTCGAGCCCTTTTTTGATCAATACCTACCTTCCGTTGTCTTTAACGGTGGCAAGCCTGTCTACGTACCTCTACACCCCCCTGCATATAACCTAGAAAAACCTTCGAGCAATGCCTGGACTATTAACTCCGATGAATTACGGTGAGGTTATAAGCTAGCCTTGAATATTATAAAGTAAATCGGGACATAGCCGCGCAGTTACTCCGCGCACAAAAATGATCATTGTCAACACTCCGCATAATCCAATTGGCAAAGTTTTCACCAGGAAAGAATTAGAAGAAATTGCTGCCATAGCGGAAGAATTTAACTTGCTCGTTATGTCAGACGAGGTGGTAGGTTGATATCCCAATAATATGCATATTTCGTTCTCATTGCGACGAAGTACGACTCCCTTGTGTACGATGGAAAGGAGCACGTTCGCATCGCCACCTTGCCAGGAATGTGGGACCGCACTGTCACAGTTGGCTCTGCCGGAAGTAAGACTATCACAGTGTCCAATTTTAGCCTAGTCATTGACCACCTCGCAGAGACCTTCGCGGCAACAGGGTGGCGTGTAGGCTGGCTCATCGCCCCTGCTTCTATCATACAGCCCACCCTAGCTGCGACAACTCGGATTGTATTCTGCACCAATTCCCCGTTGCAAGAAGCCGTTGCATCTGGTCTTGAGTCGGCCCGTGAATATGGATTCATCGAAAAACAGGTTTCTGAGTATGCTGAGCGTCGCGCCGTTCTAATCGAAGCCTTTGATAAAATGGGTCTCAAATATACTTTGCCCGAGGGCTCATACTTCATTTTATTAGTAAGCTTTATCGAGAGTATTGGCGATCGCTACTGAGGGACCTTGCACTTTCAGGATATATCTAGGGTCAAATTCCCAGACGATTATCCTTTCCCGCCAAGCGTTCTCGGAAGAGGGAGGGACTTCAGGTTAGATAGACGACTACACAATCTCATATTTTAACCATTCTTCAGGGCATCTTGGTTCATCGCTTTAGAGATTGGTGTCTCGACCATCCCGGTCAGCGAGGTTAGTCTTCCCTTGGGTTAACACATGTGAAGTACCCACCGTTCAGTAGTTTTACTGCAAGGAGCATGCCAACATTGGCGAGGCATATGCCCGCTTCAGCTTCTGCAAAGACGTGGACACTTTGAAGCGTGCCGCGGAACGTCTGAAAAAGCTCAAACAATATATAGATTAAGTCACGTAGTGTTAGCCAAGTCTACGATAAAGTATTAGCGATCATAAAAATCTAGAGAGCCTGCTCCGTTAGTCCAGCTGCTTCGATGACGCCACCAACCAGATGTAAGCTCCCTGTGACGAGCACCTTCGCGGGGCCTTCTGCTCTCTCCCGGGTCTCGCGGACGAACTGAACTGCATCCGCGATTGTATGTTTCACGTGGATGTGTTCCAGAGGGAAGGAGGGAATTATCTCTGACCACGATAATGCTAACTTGTTCTGCACTTCAAGGTTTGTTGGCCTCGCAACTTCAACCAGATCTGGGGAGCATGTTATAAGTAGATACCCTCCGAGTGCTCTTCACAAACTCACCGCCCTTCGAGTGTCCATCCGAGTATGTTACATTGGTGCAGAAAAGAACGTGATCGAAGAATGACTCGCTGTTCTCCGCCGCCCCAGTTAGAGCGAGTCTCTGGGCGATCGTTTCATGTAATACTTGTAGCAATGCAGCTCCAGTGCGACCGTGGGTGCAGTTGAAGATAAGTATGCGTGTTCCCTTGCTCCTAAGAGCTATCAGAGAATGTAAAATTTAAAGTGGTAGCAAAACTAACCTCTCGTCATCGTTGAACAGACCAACGCCGGGTCTGATGAACCACTGCAGACAGCATTGTATACTTTCGGCAGTGTGAGCACCATCAAGATACCACGCCGTGTGGTGAAGCCTGGGGTCGGGTACAGTCTGGCAGCGCCCGGGCCACTTTGTGTTCTCTAGACCAGTGACGAACAAATCAGAGAGAGGACCACCAATCTCGGTATCGTGTCGGAGAAGGGTCCGAGCAAGCTCTACAGCAAGGGTAGCATTTTGATATTGATGAGCGCCCTGGAGGCCTACTAACTCGTGAGGAAAGAAGCGATAAATACAAAAATCAGAACCCTGCCTAGATTAGTCTTCGAAATGGCCGAGCTGAGAGGGACGATGGAGAATGAAGAAGCCTTGGGGAGAAGGTGTTAAACTCTCACGGGGTTTCTTTGAGCTAGGTAATACCTTCGAGTCGGCCGCCTGCTGTCGTAGTACTTCAAGAGCTTCCTGCGGCTGCTCCACAGTTAGAGCAGGGACGCCCTCCTAACTCCTGGTTGAGGGAATGCACGATGACAGACAACTCACGAACCTTGTAGATGCCACCTTTATGCCAAGCAATTTCCTGGAGAGTTTTACCTAAGATAGAAACATGATCCAGGCCCAAAGCCGTGACACCGGTAACAATCGGTTTGGGGACGATGTTGGTACTGTCGTAAGTTCCACCTACTCCGACTTCAAGTACAGTTGCATCAACCTGTTCACTTAGAAATGTATGATATGCCATGAGCGTTAGGTATCTGAAATAGCCAGGCATGGGGGATGTGCTTTCCAATCGCCTCTTAGCGTGAAGTTAAATTAGTTCAAGACCCCATGAGGAACGACCGAAACATACGGTTTGGTTCTTCTGTAGTCTATCCCAAACCTCGTAAAAGTATTTGGTGAAATTCTCCTCCGAAATCGGGTTGCCATTGATACGAATCCTTTCGCGCACGGCAGTAAGGTGCGGTGAAGTGTATAGGCCTGGCCAGAAATAAAGATAGATGTATGAAAGAAGCAAGGTTCGCCCGGACCTATTCTCCAATGAGGCTTTGCATGCCTGATAATACACTCGGTGAATGCGCTGGTTGAGCCCTTCCCTTTTGTGCCCGTTATGTGAATAGCATTCAGCCTGTTGAGATCATCCGGCTAACCTCGACTTCTTTTTCAGGAGTCTGCAAAATCGCGCAGTGTTTCTAGCCGGAGACGTACATTATATCCTATCCTTTCTAAATATTCTAGCATTTCGGGTATAGCATGCTGGTTTGCTCGGCCACCACTTGCCCGAATGGCATCCAGAGTTGCAGCATTGGATTGCAATGAATTTAAATCCTGTATCGCACCTTGATAAGTCCTTAGCGACATATTCCTAATGCGAGGCGTAGATGGGAGCCACCGGCGTATCCGCACTGATGGATGGGCCGATCGGAAGAAATAGCTCATGGATGGAAAAAATGAGTGTCCAAAAATACCACGACTTCAGCACGTGTACTTCCAAGTCATCCTCCTCTTGATTCTTGAACATTGACTAAACGATTCTCAGTTGTATTATACTATATCATACCCTGCACATATGAAGACCATAGACCAGTATTTCCCTATCATGATGCAACACATTATGTTTTGCGTTGCATTTTACCATATGCAGAACATGTCCAACATTTGAAGTCTGGCCACTAGTGATGTGCAGGGCCCGGCTTGAGACGGCTCAGGCTTGTAATAAATACGAGCCGGGCCCCAGTAGAGGGCTCACGGCCGGCTCAGGCTCAGGCTGGGGCTTGGTAGTAGACAGAAATCTAGCTAGCATTTAATCAATCACCTACAGTGCTTACAAATACTTCATCTCCATTGGTCTAGGAACATCAGGAAAATGTGCAGCTCCTTTTGCAACATGGCTTTTTCCTCCTTTTTCCTCCTTTTTCCACTTTTACCTCTTTTTTTTGTCCTTAATTGTGAAAAAAGTGGGAAAAGGTTTACAAAGGTTACAAAAGCAGAAAAAGCCATGCCCTCTATCCTTTTGCAACACTTTTGTGGTGTGTTAAAATAAGCTAAATTGTGCAAAACTGCATTAAAAAAATTGCAAAAGTATGCAAAAGCTGCAAAAGTTGCAAAAGCATGCAAAATGAATTGCATGTTTTCCTGATGAACCCCTCATCCTCAGCAAGATCCTCAACCATTCTATCCCAGCCTTCCTTCTCTGCCATGATATCCTCAGTATCAGGAGAGTCCTCAAATTCCTCCTCAAACTGTGTGCTAACCTCTTCATGAAATAGAATATCATGGTGGTAGAGGCACTTCAAAGACTGTAGCACCTCCACAATGTCAGGTTTTAATTGATTACACTGCTTGGTAATAGTGATACCTGCTGACAAGAATGCCCTTTTGCTAGAAACAGATGATGCCATAATGGGGAGCATGTCATGTGCAAGAGATGCCCAGACAGGATATTGAGTAGCATTCCACTTGTTACAATTGACTGCTCTTTTTCCTCTCTTACTACATTATGCTTACTCTTTCATCAGACTAACTCTTGTCCATTTACTCATTCCTTATGACATATGCTTACTTACATATGATACCATATGATACCAGTATTGCACCATCACTTACACATCCTGGTATCTGGGGACTTGTAGATTATGCATCCCACTGTCAGGGGACCTTTTCTTCTTTGTATAAGTACTACTGAATAAACTGCTAAGCCTTAGCTTAGTATTAACAGTCAAACTGTGAATACCTTTGAGACACTGATTAATAACAAGCCTCTCAGCTTGTAACATTAACTCAGTGAATCATAAACCATATCACCACTATTTCACAGTCAGATTGTAGTTGTAATGGTATGATGAACAATACTTACACCCCACCACTCCATAATAGTCATATTACTGAGTTGATCCTTTGAATTCAAGTAACTGTTAAAATCCTTTTGCCATGGTGTGCATACAGTGATTCAAAAAAGTGACTCAATGTTTGGTACTTTTTGTTATGGTCACTTGGGTAAAGTCTCTCA